>JAQZBX010002550.1:0-28315 GCA_029593785.1 Cabassous unicinctus
AGGAAGGAAGGAAGGAAGGAAGGAAGGAAGGAAGGAAGGAAGGGGGGAGGTGCTCTGCTCCTGGCAATGTGACATTTGTCTGAGTCTGCACTCTCTCTTCCCTCTCCCTCCCCTGTCCCTCCTGCCCTATAAAGTGGAGAGAAGGTTGAGCAATGAGAATATTTTACTTACCCCAAATCACCGTAGGAGAAATCTATTGCGTTACCGAGCTCTGGTAATGTGTTGGCCCTGTTTCAGAATATAGGGTTTTGCTGCCCCTGCCAAGCAGACTTCTCCACGTGGCGCTCAGATGGTGCCTTTGCCCACACCTGTCTGGCTCAGGGAGCTTGCTGGACTGTCAAGGGGAGAGCCTAGCATTGAGGAAGGCTGATGGGCTTTGATGAAAAAAGAGAACCGGGCACACAGGTCTCATTTATAATCCATTCCAGCTGCTCCTCTGCTGGGGGAAACTGGCATTCTGTTTTGTTGGCCCCTTTTCCATTAGGACAGCTGTGAAACCCTACTCAGTGAAGTAATCGCAATAACAACCACCACTTTGCATGCTGATGCCTTTCTTCCAAGGAACTCCAAGTTCTTTGGAGACATAACCTCATTAATCCATCCTGCATGAAGTGGTGGCTGATGAGGAGGGGTAGGAACTCTTACTCTTATTTCCAGGGCTGGGGCATTTAGGAGAGGCAAGTAGAAAAGGAAGAGAAAGAGGTCTCAGAGCTAGGAAAGATAAGAGATCCTATCTTTTTCCTCCTTAACTCCACTCTGGCACAAAGAGAACACTTCTCAGGACAATACTCGGCTAAATGTGTGAGCAAAAGACACAAACAGCATACTCACCATCCCCTAAAGGATGAGAATTCTAGACAAGGGTTAGGAAATCCTGATTTCTATCTCTGATATTGACACTGAAGAGCTGTGTGGCCATGAGTCAGCCCCACCCTCAGAGCTGTATTTTCATATTAAAGTGTGACCTTGTGGAAACATCCAAAGAACACTGAACCAAAAGTCAGGAGACTGATTGGTACTTCTACCGCTGCAGGTTTTTAGGTGCATTACTTCAGCTTCTCAGTCTCAATTGTTGTTTTCTCCTGTGGTTACATAAATAGATATGCCTTTATTACCAAGATGGGATCACATTACACCAATAACTCTGCAACTTGCCATTTTTACTTAAAATTATATCATAAATGTTCTTCCATTTCTGTAAATACAGATTTTAGTCATCATTTTTAATAGCAGTATATATTTCCACTACACATACGAACACTATTTCATTTAAACAATTCCCCTATTATTGAACATTCTGTCTGATTCAATTTTTGCTTATAAATAGTACTGTGATGAACACCCTTTTACATTAATCTTTGCATACTTGTCCAGTAATTTCTCCAGATAAATTTATGGGGATAGAATTACATGTACAAAATGTTGTTTTTAAGGCTTTTGATAAACATTTCCAAATTATCTTCCAGAAACACTGTATCGATTTATATCCACCAGTGTATGAGTGCTTATTGTTTACTTCCATGTAAATAGCATCCATTGTTCTTTATAACCTTTGGCAAATGAAAGAAGAAAAAGTTTGTCTCATAGTGTATTATTCAGTGCCCCCCCCTTTTCCCTCTCTAGTCTTCTTTTAAACAAATGGGTTGCTTAAAAATGCATTTCTAAAATGCACTAGAACAGGGATAGCAAGAATGGAGGACACTAATGAAATCAGAAATGTGCTCACAGAAAGAACCAGAGATCAAGGAAGGAACAATTGCAGTGCTGTGACATTGTTGGAATGGGAGTTCCTCCCTGGTTTTTATTGGACACGTTAATTTAAAGCAGCTCAGATATGTGTGAATTCAAACACTTGCCTGGGCACTGTAAGTCAACACACTCAGAGAGCTTGGGAATGTAGGACAAAATAGTAAATGAGAGTACATCTGGGGAAGTGTAAAATAATGTATCAGGGAAGAAAATAATCCCAACAATATGATATTAAGTAGTAGAGAAATGCAGTACTCAAAAAATGTGAAGAGGAAAAAGACCAGCCAAGGTTAATGATTTCCACTTCAACAGTGCTGGCCTATTGGTCTACTGTGATTGGATCCACTTAGTTAATACCTTCATGTTGTGTTATCCAGTGGGCAGTGGTTCTAGGAAAGGAATGCTTTCCTAGGAAAAGGATGCTCTATCTGGGATGTCACCTAGAGGTTAACAGGATTCAAAGAATTGCATTTTATCTGTCACTTTCACTTAGTGATGGTGGGAGTATAAGTTGGTTCAGACTCTGTAGAAGGCATATGGTTGACCATTGGTCTTAAAACTGGGTATACAACCTGACCACAATCCCACTTCTAAGACTTCATCCTACTGAAATGGTTTAGCATATACCCAAAGGTTTAGCTACAAGGACCTTCACTGAATGACTGTTTACAAATGAATTATGGTAAAAATCCATATACTGAAACTATTTAAAATTATAATATTACAGAAATACATTTACCAACATGGATAGATTATCATAATATATAAGATTTTTTAAAAAACAGATTATAGGGAAGCAGGTGTGGCTCAATGGATAGAGCTCCCGTTACCATATGGGAGGCCCCGGGTTCGCTTCCCGGGGCCTCCTTGTGAGGGCAGGCCGGCCCACGTGGCGCGAGGGGCTGATGCAGCAGGACCTCACAGCAAGGGGGAGATAGGCAGACACGGAAGAAACACACAGCGAATGGACACAGTAAAACACAACCAGCAAGGGGGGGATAAATAAATAAATAAATAAATCTTTAAAAAAAAAAAAACAAAACAGATTATAGAGTGCTATACAGTATTTGTGTGTTTGGAGACGTTTATGTCAACAGTCTGGAGGTTCCATTAAGGACAATTACCACTAATGCGTGAATTTTACTAGCCCTTAAATCTTTTCGGTAATGCTCAGTTAGAGGATTCCTACTGCAAAGTTGTTTGGAATCTGAGATGTTAAACTCCTACTTTTGCTTGCTCAGTGTCTTCTTCTCCAGAGTGCACTAGGCGGCTAGGATATTGGGAGCTAGGTGGGGGTTGAAATCATAGCTAGGCCCTAAATCCAGAAACATGACTTTCTCCTTCAGTCCCTGTTCCTGGGTTTAGCCCAATGAGCTTGAATTATTTCCCAGGGATCCCATAGATACTCCTTGATAGGTGACTTTTATTGGGGGAACATCACGTCAAACACACACACACTATTTGTCAGACAAAACTATACATGTCTGAACCCCCAGTTTGGACACATTTTGCTTTTTTTTCTCATAGGGCTTTTCTGTCTCCACATGTGAATCATGTGGAAGCAAATAGATAATTGGGTAGAGCAGGAGGTGGATGGGGGCTGACCCCTAATAGCATGTGCACCAAATATATCTAATTCTTAGCTCTGGCCAGCTCAGGCTATCCTGTCACATGCATTTGTGTATATAGTTGTGACATTTATTAATATGAAGTCTTATATAATACAGTGGTGGGTGACTTTTATTATCTTCTTTTTTCTTATCTATATATTCTAATTTCCCTACAATGATCAAGTATTACTTGTGTAGTATTAATAGAAGTAGTTTTAAAAAGGCACTCTTATAAAAAGAAGAGCATTTTGAAAACCACTCAAAAGTGTCTATTAGTTCACTTCCATTCATTCTACAGTGACAGCTCCCACTTTGGTTCTTTATCCCAGTGTTACCAACTGAAGCATTTTTGCGTCACATAGAAATTTTCAGTCATTTTTTGGGATCCAATCCATCATTTGGCAGTAAGCCTACAGATGGTTTGTTTATTTAGGATTAATAATCCTAATGAGTGATAGGGAAAGAATAGGTAAAATATCCCTGTTTGAAAATCTGAGAGAAAGCCTTCCTGAGAAGTTTCATGAAGAATTTGGGAAAGTAGTTGGGTGTCATGGATGTTATAACGGGGGGCTGTACAACGTGGCAGGTTGTGTATGTGATGGGAGTTTCCAGGTTTATGATTAAGTCACTGGCTTACGGTTGGGAGTGTGGATGGCAGCACATTTCCATGCAGAGAACAAATGCAGAGTCCAGTAAAGATGGGGAAGCATGGGAAAAGAGGTAAGGACCTATGCCAAACTGGCCTTGGAAGAGAAGAAATGTGGCAGCCAACCATGGGTTGACTCCTTCAGTTTCTGTTCATTTTTTCCCAATATTATATAGCTCCTCCCACTTTATGTGGCATCCAGTGGGCTTCCCCACCCTTCAGATCCACCCAGCCTTGATCTCAGGAGTAGCCCCATGTTCACCAAGGCATTCTGCCATCATTTGGTCCAGGATCAACCCCACCAGCCTCCTTGGAGACAGGGGATGCCAAAGTTCTTTTGCAAGTATGTAGTAAGAGTTTTGAGTCACACTCTTGCTTAAGAGGATACTCTATGCATTTTCAGACATATGACTAACTGGGCAAAAAGTTTTAAAAATATAATTCAGAATAACACAGTGTCAGCTGGAGAGTTGTTCATTGCTTTTCATGTTGTTTGGGGGTTTGGGGAAAGGGAGGAATGGGATTGGCCTGAAATATGGAACACCATAAAGAGACAGATAGAGAATCAAAGTCCCTGAATGGCATTTAATTCCACGTTGCTGTTTTTCCTGGTCTGGTTTCAGAAATCCTCTGACAGTTGGACTATTTGCAATTTAGTCATTTCACTGTACTCATTTCACTGACAATCAACAGTCATTGCCTAATTTCACTCTCAAATTAATAATAATAAAAAAAAAAACAAAGCAAACTACAATGTCAAATATAAGTTTAATTTGTTGGGAATTTTTGAACATTTTAAAAATAAAGCATAAGTAGTTAAAAGCAGCAGATATACAGGGTTGGAAGACATTTAAGTACTTTCGGATTTTAGCCAAAGCAGCTTGCAATAACTAGATTTTTTTAAAAACGCCTAATTGGAGGCTTTCACATTAGGTTCTGAAACACATTTTTTGGTCCCCTTGTGCCTTGTTTCCAAGATGGTAGCACCTGGAAAAACATGCAGCCTGATTTTTGTAATAGATATGAGCTCAGATAGTAAGGACTGTATTACACCAGTTCCTTTGAAACGGGTGGCAGTTATTGCTGGAGTCCAAGTGGCTGAATCGAATGCTTGGAAATAGGAGTATATCCATCTGTTTGTGAAAATCACCAGGCATAGACCATTTCCACACAACACACCGTAGAAACTTGCAAGCCTCCTGTTACCAGCAAGAATTGAAGCCAAAATTCAGCTAGAGCAATACCAGATAATTGCTGCTGATTTCCTTAAGCCTTTATTTTGCATGCTGGACCTTGCATTACTATACATTCTTTCCTGAGAACCTTCTGCCAGACCGATGAAAGTATCGTCCAAGAGGTGGTGGCAATTTCCACCAAATCCCTGACCAAAAGAAGTGTCCAGTGTATGTTCGCTTTTCATCACGGCTTGATTAATTACTCCAGGCAACTTCATTTCATTCTGCTTGCTAAAATAAGAGTAATTAGAGCAGTCTTTGACCCTTTCATCTCTGCCCCTCTTAGTTTACAGTGAACTGTGAAATGTGATAAGTTAATTCTTAAATATATACTTTTATGCCAAGAACAAGTATCTCCTATTTGACTTGCTGTCCCCCCACAGGAACTTGGTATTGTTTATTTAAGAATTTGACATCCAGCCTTTGTGTCAGATGAAATTGAGAAGAAATGTCCTCCAGATGACACAATGGCCCTATCAATAGAGGGTTCACGAACTTGCCCCTTATCTTAATATCTGTAATAATAACTAGACTCTTTTGCTCTATGTGGAAGGTACAGTTTTCATTACTATTTTGAACTATGAGCGCAACAGGGCTAGAAAGAATGGTCAGGTTCCATTGTAATAAAACACAAGCACCCAAAAGATCACATTTGGAAGTCAAGTGCACAATTATTTGTGTGTTTTGAAACATAACCTTTGATGTATTTCAGGGTAGAAAATGGAATAAACATTTGGGGCTTAATGAAGCCATCTTGAATTAGCCCAAAAGTATGAATCAATTTTTCAGACCTTTTATTAATATAAATTTTTCCAGGTTAAATATATTTCTGTGTCCTGCAGAAATATAAAGAAGAAAATTAAAATTATTTTCAACCTTACATACAGAGATAACCACTTCTAAAATTCTGCTGTACTTCTTTCCAGTCTACTTTTTATGCAATTTTATATTTATATATATCAACAAAAAATGAGGCCTGTTCCATAAACAGGTTTTATTTAATGTTTTTCTTCACTAATCATGAGCATTTTCCCATGTCATTAAAAGTGTCAAAAACATGATTTTAATGGCTGCAAAGGTTTCATAATACAGGAACTCTTTCCTACAGCATCCAGAGTTGCCTGCATTCTTTCTGAAATGCATAACCACATAGCACCAAGTTTTTGTCAAGATTCTCTCAGTTGCAAGAGACAGAATACAAACACAAATAAGTGTGACTTCACTGGCTCCCATAACTAAGAGCTCCTTTTAGGCACACCGTATCCTGGGTTTCATACATTGCCTTCATACCTTCAGAGCTCTCTCTTGCGTGTACGTGTTTTTCCCTCACTCTCTCCCTTTCTCTCTCCCTTCTCTTTCTTTCATCTCTACTTGCCTCTGCTTGGCTTTGTTCCCAAGAAGACTCCTTCTGTGTAGAAGCAAGACACTACTGTCATCCCCAAGCCTACACCTGCTTCACACATTATGAGGGAGAAAGTGAACGTGCCTTTCTCGAAGGCCCCAGGACTGTCCTAGCATGGGTCACATGCTCATCCCTGAACCACACCTTGCGGCTTGGATGATGGAGCGTTCTGATTGGCCAAGTCTAAGCCATATCAGGGTCATGTGCAGGGTGAGCTACACGGTCCTGGGTGGAGATGTTGGGAGAAAAATCTACATCCTCTTCCATTGCTTTTCTTTCCTTTTCTTAAAATTTGTCCTTACTAAGCATTAGCACTAGTTAGCAGTGCAGTTCAAGTCTTGCCTCTGCTATCATATATTCAGGCAAATGTTTTTCTAAGTACAGTTGAGAGCAGGCCATTAAAAGTCAGCAAAACTGTCTTCCTTGAACTCAGAAGAAAGGCTAATTCCAGAGCCATTTCAAGAGAAAACCATTTATCTTTGCATTTTCAAAATGGGATTATCATTAGGATTACCAACCAATCTGGTAGGCATCAAGTACTTTTAACTTGACTCCAGGATGTTGAATGGGAAGTAATGATACAATAACTTTGAAGAATCAACACCTGAAATTATAGGCTCCCTTCGTTCAGTGCTGCCACCGTCATCGCTGGTTCTTGATAGTGCTATTCTTCTTAGAGAAGTTTAGTTTTTCTCATGGCTTCCCAGCTGAATTAAGAGTACACAATCTTATTCTCTCAGCTATTGGAAGTGTGCCCGATACAGCTTTCCCTAGTCTTAAAGGCGCAGGACAAGCCTTGCCTTACTCTTCTGGCGGTAGTTCTTTCTGCATTTTGACCCCTAGTGGCTGACAAAAGACATGCAAACAATGGTTTGGAGGTACTATATGACATCTTATTGCAAGTTAAAATGTAAACTCTACAGCAGGTGAAGTCACCTTCAAGGAAATAGAAAGGTCACGGGAAATCAAGCTCAGCAAGGTTTGAGGGAAGTCCTTTGACGTTGTAAAGGTCATCTTCTGATAAAACAGCCAGGGAGGATGGCCAGAAATTGCAAGAATGCCAGCTGGAAGATACCACAGGCGGTACATGTCATGGCTTCAGGGGCTTTGAAAAGAACAGAAGAGAAATTGTCAATGCACCGTGTCAGGAATGCTTCTCCACAGGGACTGGCCCTGCTAGCCTAACCCTGATAGCTCTGATCTATTTAGCACTTCCATTTCCAGAAGTAAATGCTCTGGATTAAACTTCTTATATCTGGATGGCTGAGAAGCAAATTATTTACCAGTGAGGATGAGAAAACCCATAGGCAATTATTTCTCTCTGGATCAATTCCTGAAGTATTCTGGGCAACTAGTAAGCAGTCTTCTAGAGCCACCCATTTTTTGTCATCTGAACTGGTGGAAGTAACCTCAATTGTGTTATCTTTCAGTGAGGTCCGGAGTGTGCAGCCATCAGGTTCTTAGGACCCTCTACTCCAATCTGTCTGCTTCTCTGTCTTTCTCAAGAGCTGGGGTAGAGTCTTATCTATCTTTGGATTCTTCTGATCTAGTGGACTTCCTTGCATGTGGTATGTGTTTAACAAATATTTGTTGCATGACTAAATGCTCAAGACAGAAATCTGAGCATTGTCCTTTGTTCCCCCTTCTTCCTCATCCTCATCCTCATATCTGATCTACCATCACATTCTGCTGAGGAAAAAGTAGCTCTTGAATCTGCCCACTGTCATCCCTTAGGAGAAGCTACAAATTCCGCCCCAGACTTCTGCCGCTACCAACTAAATGCTTCGTTCCTGCTCCTATTAAAAAACACATATTTGTTTTTTTGTAAAATCCATAGAGATCTTTCAAAAATATTAAAATCCTGCTACTGGGTTTTCATCCCACCCAAGGCAAAGTCCCAAACCTGCCTGCCTGCCTCACCAGGTGTAACATACTCTACTCTCCCCCCTCTCCACTCTGTTGAGTCCTGCTGAGCTTCTTTCCATTTCCATAGCTCACCAAGATCTCTGCTTCTGGTTTTTGCAGAGGCTCTTTTCTCCACAATGCCCTTCCCCACCCCTCTCTTTTGGTCATCTCTTGCTCATTCTGCAGGTTTTATTTTTATTTTGAAATTGCTGAAATGCCTTCCTCACCATCCTGATTTAAGTCTGGCCTGTTACTCTCTCTCCTAGCATCTGTCATTTTCCTTCAAGGCACTTATCACAATTTATAATTACGTATTTTGCTAATATTTTTAATATGCATCTCTCTTGCTAAACTGTAGGCTTGTCCTTGGGAGCAAGGACTGTGTCCGTTTAATTCGCTGCATCAGACACCCTGCTCATGACCTCACGTCCTCTTGGCCTCCACTTATGGCTCTGGCAAAGAGTTCCACGAGGCTTCGCACTGCTTTCCACGGACAGTGCACACCAAAAGCCTGCACCACACCCCTCTGCTTCCTGTCTTGGGGCTTCTCTGACTCCCCGGGATGGGACACCTGCAGGAGCCTGCTGGCCATCCATGCACGTGCAACCCAGAAGGTTACAAGTGGTAATGCCCAGTGGGGGCACTCCAAACCAAAGCAGAACACGAGCCAAGGACTAAATGCTTCTCCCTCTGGTCCCTTCTCCACACTCCTCAAAAGGTGCCAACAAGAATGAGCACCAGCCACCCACAGTGGTGGGCAGCCCTCTAATACATCCCTACATTGGCGTTCCCCCTTCCTTGTTTCACTCTGCCTGGCCCCTCACTTGTGCTTTGTGAGATCACTTTCCACATAAGCCAACTGCGTGCAAGCCTTACTCAGACTCTGTTTTGGGGGAATCCCAGGCTAAGAAAACAAATTGCCCAGCATAGTACCTGGCTTAGAGTAGTTATTCAGTAAATATTTTTAAGCAAATAAGTCAGTCAAGTATAAATGAAATTGCAATTATTGCACAACCAAGAGGTGAGAGGAGAAACAGGAAACAAAGAAGTCACTTCCCGCTTTGGTGCAATAAAATTCAGCATTGCTTAAACTTACCAACTCAGCCAGAGTTCCTCACAATACCATATTGATGATATCAGGAGTGTGCTCTTTTTAAGCACAAGATTTATGTATTTAATCCCTACCCCCAGCCACCTGAGATAGCTTGGAATAGTGGAGTAAGAATGAGCTTTGGAATTAGACCTAACTGGCCCTGAGTCCTACCTCACCACCACTTTCTATCTGCAGGGCCTTACCATGTTCCCCAAAGCTCAGTTTGATTGCCTGTAAATTTGGAACTTGAATACTGCTTTATAGTGTTGTTATGAAGATGAAAAATTTGGTTTTTGAGCCAATGCCTGGCACAATAATTCCTCAAAAAATAGTGGTTTCCTTTTCCCAAAGTATCTCCTCTCCTCTCCACCCATCCCCTTCACAATTAAACATATATGCTGCATTTGGAGATTTGTTTCTAAACCTGTGTTCCAAGGCTCTGAGTTGAATTCTTAGTGCAGGAATTTTCTGACTGAATTTGTTCATCTTCACAGTGCCTGGATGAAGAATATACCAACAGGGGGTCCCCTTGCTTGAAAGAAAATCTCATGTAAGGATCTTCCTAATGACATAAAAAGCCTTCCAAAGCCATCATGGTCCTAGGGGGTCTTTCCTGCCCCTATTACAATACAATGTCCCCTAGGAGAGGGGTGTGAGCATAAGGGGTGTCCTGGGAGCCTGCGGCCCTCCACCCATCTCTGGCCATGTAGGCCTTTTGTCTGCTTGCACTCTGAAAGGTCAGACCCCTGTGTAAAATACTTGCTCTATTAATCATCTTGGAAGACTGCTCCAGACACATTTTCAGAAGAGATGCAGTAAGTTTTGTCTGCACAGTGCACCCTGGGAAAAGAGTTTCCCTTCTGAAAAGCAATCTTGCCTCCAGCCAAGTTTTCCTTTCTTCTTTTTTTTTCTCACCTTTTTTTAAAGCAATGAAATTATTGCACAATCTGAAGGCAGATTGAGGCCCAGCCACCCCTTTGGCATAGGCATGTCTGTGTACTCAGGGGATATGTGCCCAATTAGTGGGTTTTACATGACTGCCGATGTTGGCAAAAGATCTACACCCAGCTGGTGTCCAGTCTTTTGGGGAGCAGAGGAAGGTTTAACCATTATTTGACATGGACTTAGTCAGAGACAGAGTGGTATAACGGAGAGCTATAAGCCCAGAGCTAACAGAAGATGACCTAGTGGCTACACTGGCTCACAACCTGGGTAAAAGGTTTTATATCCACATTTGGACCACAGACATAAACAGAGTGGGATTAATTCTCTTTACTACATTGTGTATTAAGGGACAAAAATATAGGATACTCTTCCTCTCTTCCTCTTCTGGACATTACACCTTTTAGATCATCAAACATGGCAGAGGTGCTTCCATCCATCATTTGAAAGAAAGCCAGCCCCACTGTCTGTCTTGACTGGACTCCCTGTGTGGGATACCATTCAATAGGGAATCCCTTCATGTGTGCAATGGGAAAGCAAGCAAAGAAGATAGAATTTCCAGGGCTTGCTTCTGTCTCATGCAGAATTTTCATCTTTTGTTTTTTCCACTTCTATCTTCCAGTCCTTACATGATCAAATATTCTAATCCTCACAAACCATCTCTTGACAACAATGAGAAAAAAAGTCCTGACAAGTATCTTATTTATTCATTGAGCTCATCTCATTCTCTTCCTATAAGGGTAAATTTTTTTAAAAAATCATAACTATATCTGCTATATTTCAGATATTATTTTAACAAATCTGTGTCCTGGATAGAGGCAGGATTTATGTCTATAATAATTCTCACTGGGATGAGAAATAAGTGATAAGCAATGTCTCACAGAGAGAGGCCCCTCCAAATGACCATGCCAAGGGAAGGAGACCACCAAGCTCAGTGAAAATATTTAACTCCCTGGACTGTTTCCCAGTGGGATACAGACCAGATGATAATGACAATGCAGGCTGCTTAGGAGACTGTCCAGGGGTCTTTGTGAATGGCATATGCCATGGATGAACATTCCCTCCCCCTCAGAGGCCTCCTCCCATGGATGTACAGGACTTCCAACTGAGTCATATTTTTCAAGAATGAATGTGGCGATCTGTGGTGTATAATTTCTTAAATAGCTTGTTCCCAAAGTACTCTAAAGCACAGCTGAGCCTGGACCTAATGGGCTTAATTCCAAGCCCATTTCAATATGCCTCTTTTTGTTGTCCACATTCCCATCTACATTCCCATCTACTGCCTTAGATAATCCCCATGATCAACCGGAAGAGCTTTCAATGAAGAACCACCCTAAAACAAGGAAAGTAAGGACATGGAAGTGGTGACTGAGCTGTCTTGACAATAGTTATAAAACAGTGTTCCCCAGACCTAACCAAAAAGGGTAATTTGGTAAGTTAATAACTAGTTCTTACGCAACAGACAGTGAGCATATGCTAAGGGACAAACACTGTTACTTCCAGGCCACAGAAATACTAAAGAGAACAAGGTTTCACCCTGCCCCTGAGGAGAACATGGTGCCAACAAGCTTTCTCACTACCATGACACTTAAGCGACTATCTCAAGTAAGAACCAGGGAAGGTGCCACAGGAGAGCTGGTCTTGAAGAAGGAAGAGGAGTTTGCCTGGTGAAAAAGAGGGCACTTAGTTATTCCAAGAAGAAGGGCTCTGATGGGCAAAAGCATGGGAGTGTGAAAATCATGACATGTTCAGAGGATTGTAGAGCTCAGTGTGTCTGGAGAGTAGGACATGGGCAGGCCAGGGCACAAGTGGCATGTCTTTGTCAGGCAACTGCAAAAACCTGACACTTTCTGAGCTGTATGAATCAGAGCGCTGTATTATGGAGGTAGGGCTATTTCATTGACCTCAAAAGAGATACAATGAGGCTTAGGAATGGGAACACGATCGGGCACTGTGACTGGAGCCACCCTCCCCACCTCTCTTTCTGGGCCCTGGTGTCACTCTCTTCTGCTGATGTTCTGCTCTGTTCTACTTTTCCTGCCAGCCAGCATCTCTGCTCACTGGTCATGGAACATGGCCCTATTGTGATCATCCCAAAAAATGGCCTGACCTCTCAGGCTCCCAATCTTTACAACTATCACACTTCACTCCCCACACAGTTTAGCTTTTTGTCCCAAAACCACATTTCAGGAAGATAAAATTGTATTGGCCCAGCTTGGCTCCAACTACCTGTGCCCAAGTGGTTTGAACTCGTGCTCCTTAGAACTATTACTTTTAGACTGGGCATGTGGGTGATTTAAGAGAGCATGGGGCTGAGGTCCAGGGAAGGGAGAAAAAAGAAAGAAAGAAAGAAAGGAAGGGAGGAAGGAAGAGAGGGAGGGAGGGAGGGAGGAAGGAAGGAAGGAAAGAATGAACGAACGAACGAAAGAAAGAAAAAGAAATGGGTTCTTTAATGCAAAAAGCAAGAGGAATAGGCTGAGGCCATTTTGGGAAGTGGTTACCAGATAATTACCAAATAATTAAGCTTCCTTGACCCTCTCTTTACTCTGCCCGATTTGCAACTTTCTCTGCCTGAGGAAGCTGATCATCATAAATTTAGCAGGCAAGTCATCAGCCCAACTCTTTAAGGCGCTTACTCCAGTTCTTACACGTGATTCAAAATAACACAGCAATAGCTTCCATTTATTGAGTGCTTAATCTATGTACTGTGCTAAATGTTTTACATGCATAATTGCACTGAATTTTCATACAATCTTATGAGGTGGATCTGATTATCTTCTTTTACAGGTTTAGCGAGTCGAGAAGCAAATGACGCGAAGATACAAAGCTAGTATGTTACAGATCCATGATTGAAAGCAGCTCCAATTAAATGCTCTCGTGGATGGAAAGTTTCTGCCTCATGAGGCAGGTCAGTCTATTGATAGATAGATCTAAATTGTTCATTCATTCATCCATTCAACAGGAATGTACACGCTCCTCCTCTGGGCTCATCATCTCTATTTGTTCTAGTAAAGAAGGGTCTAGAGCAGGGCCGGCTTCACGGGCATAGACTTGTGCAATCACACAGAGCCTTGAAACTTACAGGGTCCTACATTTGCTTTAAGGTGCTGCTTTCACTATCTTGCAATTCTTAATTTTATGTGGAACTTATGTTTTGTAACTAAAGTCTGATAGGGTGGTGGAGCATGCACGTGAGCAGAGGAGATGACCCCAGTTCCTTGCTTCCCCATTCTCATACAGTGTTTGCGATACTCCACAGGAGTATATACTCTTATACCTGCATTTAAAACTGGTATTGCACAATATAAAGATAAACAATAAAATCCATGCTAATAATTTACAGTTTCAACTTTTCTTTACTTAAAATGCCATAAAACTGCAAATAAAAAACACAATGGCAAGTCAAGAGAGAGACCACAGAAAAAAAGGAAAAAAGCTTTATGTTTTAGTACCTTTAATAGAATGATTTTCCTACTTTTTAAACAAGGCACCTCATATTTTCATTTTGTACTGGGATCCACAAATTATGTAGCTGGCCTTGACCTGGAAATGGGTGGATGGAGAAAACAAACAGGGTCCCTGCCTTCATGGAGTTTACTTTCTATTGAGAAGAACAATACAAAAAACTAAAAAAAGCAAAGAAATAAACAAGAAAATCTCACTGCCTCGTAACTGTTTTGAAGAAATTAGAAGGGCAACATGATCAAAAGTAATGAGAGGATGTGAACTACTTTAGCTTGGATGGCAAAGAAAGACTCTCTGAGGCAGTGACCTTTGTGCTGACCTGAAGAAGGAGCAGTTAATCACTTTGTTGAAGTGAAATTTTCCTCTCCATGTGCATGCACTCTAAGTCTGCACTCTGGTGAGAGCAAGCCTCTTTTTCCTTGCACAGTTTTGAAGATGGTGGCCAGGTCTTTCCCAGGTTTGCCTACTTCCTTCTTCTGTTTCTCAGTGCCTTGGTGACCTTCCCTTGGACTCCCTGGCAAAGGAATTTCTTGAGACTTTTTCCTATCCAAGCTATCAGCAGATTAGAGCAGGTTGGGAGGAAAAGCATGAGATGATCCTATTTCTGCCCAAGGGCCTCAAAGAGCCCAGTAACAGTCCCTGGAGACAGAATTCCTCCTTTTCCCAGTAACTCCTGGGAAAAGCCACCTGACCAAACCTCCTGCCTTTGTTAGTCATGGCAAAGAAAGTCATATCAGAAGGAAGGGTGATTTGAACGAGCCCAGATGTTTCACTTAAAAACACAACCAGACATTGCATTAGAGCGATTTTTATTTTGAAGTCATTTCATATCATGCAAATACTCAAAAGTGGACTAGGGAGACAGCATGTCTTAAAAGATAACAATTACAAATGGCAGCAAATAGCAAACACGATAATAACTTGTCATGTTTAACACAAAGTTACAGCAAAGGCAAGCTGTTTAGCAGTAAGCAGATGTGAACTAAAAGGAGGATTGCAGATAACTAAATGCAGGCAGGTCACATAGCATTTTGGCAAAGGATTTTAAAAATACTACCTTTGGTAGGACATATACAATAAATACAATATTTCAAGAAGAATTTAGGAATGTACAAGATTTACTATAGGAGAGTTAGATTTTTAAAAAGCATAACTGGTGCCTCAATCAAAGCAATTAAGGAGCTTTGCCAAGTGAAGCAGAATATGATTATGCAAAGGATTTTAAACTAGAATTTTTTTTTCCCCAAAAAGAATGCTGCACTTGGCAGCTCTCTTAATTCCAGTGAACAGAAGTTAGTAAACTGATGAAATAACAGGGGATTCTTCTAGAGAGGCTAATTGCTACATCAATTTCTGCCAAGGCCATTTGAAAATAAACCCCTTCTGTCTTATTTGTACTGTTACTGGAAAGAGATTGAGATTGACAATTAAAAGCTGAACAAGTAAAAGGTGATAATCTCACCTATCTGGCACTTAGGTCTAGTGTGTTCTCAGTAAATACTTGTCAAATGAAATGAAAGGATAAAGAGAGCCAAGAAGTTTAGGTTGTAGGACAGTTTTCTGGACTTGGTTAAGGGAAGCTCTAAGCACTTTTCAAGACAAGGGGTTTACACAACCATGTACATACACAGGTGTAATTATCCAACATACATGCCCTCGAAAGTCCGAACTACATGCTGGTAGTGGATTTGAGAAGTTTGGTCTAAACATGGAAAAGGTGAGTTTACTTGCCGCAGATGGGGCACCTGTGGTGTAGAGAGGAAGGGAGGCTTCAGCAGTTTATTCCAGGCAGTAGAAAGGCTTGTGTGCCTGCTGCCATCACCTCATCCTGCGCAGGGTTGGGACCGCGACCTCTGCGGGCAGGTCCACTGTGTGACATGATGGAGGGCGTGATTCCAGTGGTGACTGTTCCTAAGCCAGTTCCAGTTTATTAGGTATTTGGAAGCCGTTAAGCAGCGTGGGCAAATTCTGTTTAGTTTTATGCTGTCAGATGGGAAACTCGATGGCGAGATTTACCGAGACGCTTTCTCAGATCAAGGACTTTCGGGAATAGAAGGCCTGAAGAACTCAACTTATCTGAGTGCTTGATGCTTTCTTACGGTAGTGACAAAACCCAAAATACATTGAACTTGAAACTTCAAGTGGAAAGAAAAAGCTAAGAGTTTCACTGACTGTTTCAGATATGCAGTTATTTATATTAAAATTGGACATATACCTTGTGAAGAAGGCAATCATCATGCAATAAATAAAGGTTTTGAAGCATTATAAAACTATTCATGAAAACGACTGCAATTTCAGAAGCAAATTCTAGGCTTTGTTGAAATTGGAATCACGATGTTAAGGAATGAACAAGGATTTACTCTGAAAGGGTAGCACAATTTAAGAGCCTCTTGTAGACCTAAAAGCAAGAGGTTCCCACCAACAATTTTGTCGATAAGTATATGGGTTCAAGAACTAATATTTTTATCGTGTATCAAACTCCGACTTATGTTTGGATTCCTCTGGATCTATTAATACATATTGTGTTTCTTCATGCTTCTGAAAATCAAAGCAGGGTCACCATCAATGCTACAAACCTGCAATCCAAATTAGGGTATGCATTGTGACTGAATATTGAAAATGATTCTGTGTGCTAAATATCAGCATTCTTAGCCACGTGCTCAAAATTGATCAGAGATATAATTGGGCATGTACTGTACATGCATACAGGAGTTAAACGGATTAAACTATTGTTAATTGGAGGTGTTTCTAAAAATTATTCTTATTACAGTTTTAAATCTTCCATAATTCTAATTAGCTAATGAGCTTCACCATTGTTATTCTCACCTCTATCTATTGGAATTTCTAATCACAGGGCATTATGAAAAATCTGAATTTTCGAGCTCCAGGGCCTAATATTTGCTGAGAGTGAAAGCTGCCATGGAATCTGCTCCTTCCCCCTCTGAGGCCCCTTTTTGCTTCCTCAGGGAGGGGAGCAAGAGCCATCTGTTTATCTTTAGACTTGTCCTCACTCACAGACTCACTCGCACACTGTGGGGTGATGCCGTCACCTTGCATTTTGTGGAGGACTTCAACCCAGCCTCATGCGTCCCATGACCTCCATGACTCAGGCGTTTATGGGCTTCTTCTCTTCCATGCTTTCTGGATCCAAGATACTGGGAGTGACATAAAGGACCAGTCATCGGCTGGTTCTGAGAAGACTTCCAAAAACAACTGCTGCAACACTTTTAACAAAAGTATGAGTTTTAAAGATCTAGAATGTTGTCCATCAACCAGTCTAGAATGGAGACTATAAACTGGTGGCCAATTCATCCCACAGGCATGTTTTGTTTGGCCAGGCTAGTGTTGGCCTGCAGAGTGTTCAAAAAATATTTAATTAGTTCCCAACATTTAAAAATCAGGAGATTTCATGTAAAAATCCAGATTTCTGGCATTGCCTGATTTGGTAGCACAGAACTCACATTCCTATCTGGCAATAATTGGCTACAGCTATAGAGCAGCTGTCCCACATGGATGGTACAGGCTCAGTCCAGGCCACCATTAGCCTCACTCCCTGCCAGGACTGCTTCACTCTTCTGGCTCTGGTAGGCCTTTGAGATTGAGATCTTTAGTTTAGAACTACAATGTGCCTGGCACTGTGCTTGGAACTGTAGAAGAAAACACAGAAAACATAAAGCATTTGTAAGCTTTCCTGGGTTATGGATTATCATTTGCTTAGAGAAAAAAACAACAACAGTAATTTGCATCCCCTGGGCCACTGCTAGCCACCGTCTGAGCATGGTACAGGTACTGGAGCCAGGCCATTCCTGCCCAAAGTGGGTCTTTTTTAATGGGAAACCTTTGCATGGGCCCCCTATCAGCCTGGCCAAGACTTTCGCAGAACAGCTGTGCTCCAAGGCTCTTCCTACCCAATCCTCCTTCCTTCCCTTGCCACCTTGACAGATGTCAGATCTGCATCATAGGCTGAAGGCTCACCCCGGCCACTCCTGCTCCCTCACTTTTATCCTTTCCAAGTGTTTATCCTGATAAGTTTCTTACATGTCTAACCCCATATTGGCATCTGCTTCTCAGAGGACTCATATGACACAACTCCCTGCTATGTGTCAGGCACCATGCCAAGTGCTGGGGACATAGAGTGAAACAGATAAAATCCATCCATTCATGGACCTTGCATTAAAGTGGGGGTAGATAAACCATAAGCAAGAGAGTGAGTGAATGAATGAATGAATGAATCAGGGAAAAGCCTAGAGAAGGGCTTGTAGGTTGATTGGGTGGTCAGGGAAGGTCTGAGCAGACACCTGAATGATGAGAAGGAGCTGGTTAAGTGAAGATCTTAGGAGAGAGCCTTCCAGAGAGAAGAAAGAGGCTGTACAAAAGAAAAGATTCAGACAGAAACTACTTTGACATATTTGAGAAACAGATAAAAGGCTGGTGAGACTGAAGAACAATGAAAATGGAGAAGGTTGGAATTAAATAGGATGGTAGAGAACTAGGCAGAAGTCTGAGCATGTTGGATTTGTAGGCCACTGTAAAAAGTTTAAGAGCAGGCCAGGGAGAGGATGTCCTCTACTTCCAGGGACAGATGGAGCGCTGATAGGCCAGGATGGAATGCTGAAGGTTTGTGTCTGCTACTATAAAAAGACATGGTGTTTCATCATACTATAAATGCAGCACTTTTGTATGCACTTTCATCGAACAGATTTCATGGACCATCCTGAGAAACTAAGTACCACACAAGCTTTATACCTGCACAAAATGCAGAGCCCCAAGCTATAAATTTATTATCATGTTTTTGTTGTGTTTGTGGACAAGCAGCCAGTTTGTAAGCTGTCACCTCTGCATGCTCTTAGAGTATAGAGAAAGAAGAGATGACCATGAGCTGGAATAAGTTCAAGAAAGCGTCTTGCAGGAATGGGAAGTTAGCTTATGAAAATCATGTCGCCGATAAGGAAAAGCGTAAAAACTAGACAGTTCCTTTTGCTAAAACTGGCTGACTGGATTTCCATTAGAAGAAAATAAGGAGTCAGTTACACCCATTGCAAATATGCCACTACTCCACGTGACTCTTTCATTGTTTCCTGTGTTGGCCATTAGTGAGGCTGTGGGAGTATCTGAACAAATGCTAAAACACAGTGAAATTTGGAAAGGGGTTCTTGTGCCTAGGTCTAGAGAGCAGACATGCAACTTCTTTGGGGAATATTTTCGAGAGTTGTCATCTCTGGCTTGTGGTACTGCTCTTGGTGAACAGGCTCCTGGGATTTTGCTTCCTGATCTTAGGACCTGGTAGGATAGGGTTCATTTCCACATCTGCCTGCCCAAGCATGGTTTGAGTCCAAGGACTGTCTTCTCACCTTGCCTTCCACCCCATCAGGGACAGCACAGTCAGAAACAGATCTATGATGGCTCATCATGCCTTTCCTTTCAAGAGTTGCTGGGTAGCTCCATGCACTAGGATGGTTTCCTGGGCTGGAACTGCATTACGTGAGGCCTGGAAGTGGTGCTGGAAAAGCTCATTTAACCATGGGGAAACTGATGAAAGGTCTGCATGGTTCCGAGCATTGTCTGGGGAGCTCAAATTCTCTAAATAGCCCCCAAATGTTATTATGCTTTTGCTAAGGCTGGGTCAACATGACGGCAAACAACTGCCTGAGCACGAAAGAAGCTAGTCTGTTCTCTCATGAGAGAGTGCCTGCTCTTTGAAATATAAATCAGATTTAAAATTTTCCATGGAGTGTTTTAAAACTAACTTTTTGTTGACATATAATAAATATATACAGAAAATTGCACATATTATAAGGGAATAGCTCAATGATTTCTCAAAAAATAAATATAACCATATAACCACACCAGATCAAGAACCAGAATATTGCCAGTACCTCGGAAGTTCCTCTCTTGACCCCTTCCTGCAGAGGGTGACCGCTATGCTGGATTCTAACATAGACAGGCAAGTTTTGCATGTTTTGTATTTCATATTAATGGAATCATACTGTACATTCCTGATCTTAAGGAGGAAGTTTTCAATATTGCATCATTAAATATGATTTATCATGTGATGTTTTTGTAGATATTCTTTTTTCTTCCTTTTTATCTCTTAAGTAGTGAATTATATTGATCTATCTTTAATTTTTTTTTAATTAGGCAAGTAAAGGGGTTTATGGAGAAATGAGAAAAAGAATGTCGGAGTCCTCCAGGCAGAGAGACACCTATCTTTAAATTATCATCCTTCCATAGCTTGAATAAACTCCATTTGGCCATGTTTGTAATTCCCTTTTTTATATATCACTGGTTTTGATTTGCTAATATTTTGTTTAAAAGTTTTTGCATCTCTATTTATGAGAAAGTTGGTCTGTAATTTTAATAATGAATTTCATTTCTTAAATAGATATTGAACTATTCATTTTCTTTACTTCATTTGTCATTTGTGACAAGTGGTGTTTATTTGAGCAGACTCTGTACACTTTACCCAAATTATCAAATATGTCGGTGCAAAGATTTCATAAAGCTCTCTTTCTATATTTGATATTTATAGAATCTGTAGTTATGTTCTCTTTTTCAATCCTGATATTGATAATTTATTTTATTTCCTAATCAGTTTTTCATTAATCTTTTCAAGGGACCAACTTCACTGATTTGAGATCTTATCTTTATTATTTATTTCCACTTATTCCCCTTAAGTTTGATGTACAAATTCTTCACTAACTTCCTGAGATAGAAGTTTAAGCCACTGATTTCCTGAGTTTCTTCATTACTTTGCATTTAGAGCTGTACATTTTCCTCTAAGTAGTGTGTAACTGCATTCCACAAGTTTTGATACATCATATCTTCATTATGCTTCAGTTCAAAATGTTTTAATGTCCAATTTTATTTCTTTTTTGATAACTGGATTATTTATTAAATTATTGTTTAATTTTCAGGTAGATGAAGGTTTCCTAATTATCTTTTGTTACTGATATTTTTTTTCTTGATTCCACTGTGGTCAGAGAACATATTCTATATCCTTTTTTTTTTTTTTTTTTTGAGGTACTGGGGCCCAGGGATTGAACCCGGGACCTCATATGTAGGAAGCCGGCGCTTAACCACTGAGCCACATCGGATTCCCTGAGTTGGTTTTTCCATTTGTTTTGCTTGTTGTTTGTTTCTGTTTTTTCAGGAGGCACTGGGAACCAAACTCGGTACGTCCCATGTGGGAGGCAGGAGCTCAACCGCTTGAGCCACATTCACTCCCTCTGTATACTTTCAATCTTTTGAAATTTGTTGAGACTTGTTTTAGAGCTCAGCATATAGTTAATTTTGGTAAATAGTTCATGTGCACTTGAAAGGAATGTCACTTTGGGGTACAATGTTCCATATTTATCACATAGGTCAAGTTTGTTAATTGTGTTATTCAGATTTTTCATATCTTTCTGAGTTTTTTGGCTGCTTGTTCTATCAGTTGTTGGCTTAAGTATGTTAAAATCTTCTCTAATGATTAAGGATTTGTCTATTTTTCATTTAAGTTCTGTCAATTTTTCTTCAAATATTTTGAAAATTTATGGGATGCAATTGGATATGGGGATATATCTTTGAATTGGATTGAACCCTTTATTATTAAGAAATGTTCCTTTAAAATATCCAGGTGATTCTTTTTTTTATATATTCCAATTTTCTATTGAAATTCTCTGTCTTTTCATCTAATTTGCCCATCTTTTGTTTTCTCTAACATGTTATTTTTTAGTCTTTATCTGCTAATTCCAATAGCTGGATCATCTGTTTTTTTCTTCCAGTATTATCAGCCATGTTTTCTTCTTTAGTCACAATAAATATTTTATGGTATGCCAGATATTGTGTATGAAAGAACTGTAAAGGCTCCAGATAATATTGTCTTCTACCAGAAAAGGCTCCCTCTTTCCTCTGGTAGGCAGAGAGGATGAGGGGCTGACCACCGCAGCCCACTAGGAATGGAGCTGGACTGGTGTTTGCTTACAGTTTTAGACTCAGTCCACCTCTGTATCCCTGCACGGTCCTCCAGGCTTTTAATTGAAGGCCTGGCAGGTGTCCATCTCTTCATCCCTAGGAGACTGCAATAGAGACATAGCTCTGCCTTTCAGAGGTTCCCAGCCCAGCTCTCCCGCCTCCTGCCTCAGCAGCTTCAAACGTGACAGAATGTGGAAGGGGAGAATGGACATGGGCTTTAGGCTGATCCTCTTCCCGAGCAGGCCTTTTATTCCTCAGCATCGTGAAACTGAGGGGAATTTCAACTCTGCCTTTTAGACGTTGCATTCGGGCCAAGCCCCCCATCATTTAATGCAGCCTCAGAACTAAGAAAATATCCAGTGAGGAAAAATGTCAACGTGGTTGAAGCTCCTGATAGTCTATTTGTTACCCCACTCTTGTGAGACCACCAAAGTCTTTGCTGATTTCTCTTTCCTCCAGAAAGATTCACTCCCCAGGCTAAGACCACTCTGGAACTCACACCCACAATCACCAAATGCTCCAGTTTACTGGAGAAATGTTCTCTACTCTTCTGACTTTCAGTTCATCTAGCCCTTGTTACTTCCCCAGTTCTCTGAGGCTTTTAAAAATATGACTTTTAAAACTTTACCTGGCTTTTTCTGGTTTATCAAGCTGCCACAGCCTACTGCACACTTTCTGGAAGTAGAAGCAAGAAAAGACATTTAGCAATGAAAATATTAAGGACATGAAATCACAATAGAGAAATTCCTTCCAAAGGAAAGAAAAATCAGTTACTTCCTACTAACATGAGCATTATGTTCTTTATCATATTTCAGTGTGTGCAAGTGGAAACTTTATCACCAACCATGGGTTCTTGTGTTTGTATTTTGGCTTAATTTTTCTAATAAAAACTAAAAGCTCTTTGACAGCAGGAAAGCCAGTTCTGTGACATGATAGAAGCTTAATAAATATTTGTGGAGTGAATGTATGGATCAATAGTTATGATCAAGGTGCCACTAAAAGCACCCAAAGTTCTAGTTTTGAAGTTCAGTCATTCACCAGGTGAAGAGGGCATTACAAACATTGTGGGCTGCCTGTGAAAGGCCAGGGAGTCAGGAAAATACATGGAGCATTTAGAAAATTGTGACTGCAGCAGTGAGTTTTAGCACAGGGTGAGGCTGGAAGATCAGTGGGAGATGAGGCTGGTAAGGGGGTAGAGAGGGTGGGGGAGGTTCAGATCCCACACTGCCAGGTCTACTATGAAATTTTTCCCTTGGAAAAATTGAGGAATTTTAAGTAGCTAAGTAACCTAATCTCATTTACACCCACTATGTTGCATATATCACTTACAAAGATTCTTTCCAGGTGAGAACAGCACTTAAGTATGAGTAGTTATTGTAAAATTGTCATGTATTCTTTTTTCCAGCGTCACTGAGGTGTAATTTACATACATAAAACACACCCACTTTATGTGTACAATTTGAAGAATGTTGGTACTTGTATACAGTTGTGTAACTACCACCAATTAAGATATAGAATAGTTCTGTCACCCTAAAAAGTATACCTTGTGTCTCTTTGCAGCCAATCTCCTCTTCAAACCCCTGGTTCCAGGTAACCAGTGATCTGCTTTCTCTTACCATAGTTTTGCCTTTTGTAGAATTTCATATATATGGAATCATACAGTATGTAGTATTCTGTTTGATTTTTTTTTAGTGAGCATCATTTTTTGAGATTCTTCCATGTTGCTGTATTTATGAATATTTTGTTTCTTTTTATACCTGAGTAATACTCCATAAATTGAATATATCACAATTTGTTCATCCATTCACCAGTTGATGGGCATTTGGGATATTTCCAGTTTGGGGCTACTAATAATGCTCCTGTGGATAGCCATGAACACATCTTTGAGTGGCTATATAATGCACTCCCTTCCCACCCAGAGATGGCTCCCTCATCTGTCTGCTTGTTGTCTGCTCGCTGTGTCTGCTCGTTGACTGCTTGATGTCTCTGCTCATCGTGTCTGCTTGTTGTCTGCTTTAGTAGGCACCGGGAACCAAACCCAGGACCTCCCATGTGGAAGGCGGGGGCCCAACTGCTTGAGCCATATCTGCTCCCTGCTTGTTGTGTCTGCTCATGTCACCTTTTTGCATCAGCTTGTTACATCTGCTCATCTTCTTTAGGAGGCACTGGGAACCGAACCCGGGACCTCCCGTGTGGGAGGCGGGCCCTCAACTGCTTAAGCCACATCTGCTGCCTCTATATAATGCATTTTTACTTCACTTCAGTTGGGTTTGGGGGTCAGACTTGGATTTGAATCCTATTTCTGAGTCTTGTGCGACCCTAAAAATGCTTTTCTATCTCCTTGTCGTCATATGAAGACAACCGGGCCTACCGCAAAGGCTGAGGTGAGGGTTAACAGAGATCGCATGTTAAGATGCTTGCTATCAGGACCCACTCCTTAAATGTGAGTTTGCCTCCAGAACCACATAAATTAAAGATTCAAAAATAAACAGTTTTGTTATGAGCACTTACCAAATGTGTGGTATTGGATACAGAATGGAAACTATTTTATTGGTCCTACTCATCCCAGCACTGAAGAGAGGGTCAGTGCTGTTGCTTCCCCCTCGTCAGTAGGGAACCCGCAGCACCAAAAGGCTCTGTGGAGCCATGCTGGAGGCCCACCTCCCAGCCCTCTGATTTCCAGGGTGATGGACTGCACTGAGCTCCGCTAACCCATCTTCTTCCATCAAAGTGAATACTATTGTTACATCAAGGAAAGCAAGAATTGTCTCTCTTTCACCCACAGCAGAATTAACAGTTACACACAATGCATTCTGCTCGACGACAGTTTCATGTGTGCTTGCCTGCTCTTCCAAACTTTGTCTGGGTGTTGCGCCTGTGGCAGGATGAGTTTTTGAGCTGCTAATTTGTTCACTAACAAATTCATTCAGGTAATGAGCACTGTTCCAGGTACTGGAGAAGCTGCAAAGAATAAGACAGTGTTTACACTTTTGGAACTTATATTCATAAGAGGGGAAACAGATTTAAAAAAACAAATAAAAATGCAGTATTTTATTTGCATGATATTTGATCAATTTTTAGGGGTAAAAATACAGCTGAGAAAGGGAAACAAGGAATGCTGCATAGAGGTGATAATTCCATAGGGTGGTCAGGGAAGGTGACCAATGAGAGGCCTGAGGAAGTTAGGGAGAGAGCCCCCCCAAGGTGCAGGCTGCCCAGGGGAGGAGCCCTTCGAGCACAGGGAATGATGAGTGCACATACTCTTAGGGAGCTGGGTGCACAGGGCATTTGAGGAGGCTGGCGTGTATGAGGGCTTGCAGGCCATTTTAGGACCAAGTTATTACTTTCAGTAAAATGGGAAACCATTCGAGAGTTCTCAGCAAAAGGATGACATGGCCAGATTTGTTTATGTGTTTTCTTCTGCCTTCTATGTTTATATCATCCCTGCTTAAAACCCTAATTTTATACATTTTTAAAACATAAACCTGATTTGTATTTTTAAAAGGATCCTTCTTTCTTTTGTATTGAGATTAATCTGATAAAGGGCAGGTGTCTCCAAGACAATCTCTTACAAAGTTTGGGATGGCTGCAAAATGGAAAGCCTGCCATCTTATTTTCCAATTTAGTATCTGCCCAGCTGCAGCCGTTGAGCATGCTGAGCTACTTGGCACCACTGGAGTCAGGGAAAAAACCTTACAGCAGGATCCACGGGGGCAGGAGGCGGAAGGAAGAAGATAGTGCATACTATTGTTCAAAGGTGGCATTTGGGTTCGAATGCTAATCCTGGATCTATACCCGTGGGTTTTTTTTTAACCTGGTTCTTCTTTGCTAAAGAACTGAAGAGCCAAAACAGTTTTTAACCTGGCTCAAACCCACACTCTTTAGCCTTACTTTAGTGAGACATAGCCTAATGGATGGCCAGGTGGAGAGAAGACAAACATTGTCCCTTGAGTCCCAGATCAGAAAAGTACTGAAGTACCTCCTGGCCCTGCCCGGAGGTAGTGGTGTGCTTTGCGGGGAGTGGGTGTGATTGCATGACTTACATTGACTACCAGTTGGTAGTGGGGGTATTTACACCACTGAAATTGGCATTCATTGAAAATCATGACTTTGCTTTCTTCTAGAGAGCCAGTTGTTAAATATTCACCAGCAGATGGCTGCCTGAAGGCACCAGAGCTGGGACCCCAAGGATTGGGGGCTACAGTATTTCCAGGGAGTGTGACAGCATACAGACAGGTCTATGTTCCCTGGGATGTCACGGAGCTTGCAGATGAGGGTCAGTGAGTCTCCTAAGTGACCATCCACACCTTAGGGGAGTTGCTTGGGACTGAGACTCTGGGTCCATTAACCTCGCCTAATCAGAGGTATAAGGAGTTGATTTTTCTCTTCTCTCTCCTTCTTAATCTAACATCAGAAGGTTAATCAGAGTAAAAAAGAGGGGGAGGTATGAGAGAACAACCATTCCCTCACTTTACCAACCCCAAATTCTAACCAGCTCTCAGGACAAGGGCACACTGTGGTTCCTTAAAGTGAATAAACTTAACTCTCAATATCAGAATGAAGCTGCCTTATCAACTGAAATCATTGAAAAGTTATTCAGACTAAGACGTCTATTGGTAGCAGTTATTGGGAAAAATAAAACTATCTCATTTTTATACCAGAGTAGTTGAGAAGTCTTATAACTATCTGACAGAACAGGATAAAACCTAGTAATTCAGAACCCTAACCAACCAGAACTCAGAATCATCTAAGTTAAGCAGAATCTTAAAAACTCTACATCAGTAATCTGAGAGGGATTTTGAGAGATGAATATTTCCATAGAGGAAGTTTGATGGATGATCCAGTGAGCTGAACTGGTTTCCCCAGAGGGCGCTCCCTCCCATTCTTAGACAGATTTGTGTAACAATTATACTGCCAGGAATTGCTCCAAATGCTCATTTGTATTTTTCTGGACTTTTAGTGAATAAATGAAAATAGGAAAGTCAGATCCACTAAATTTGCAAATATCTGGGAGAAAGAATCCAGTGCGTGAATTCTCTCTGTATGTCCTTTGTCTACATGCCCATGCCGAGCTGCTGGTTAATATCAGCTCCAAAGAGGAAACTTCCTTAGGGACAAGAAAGGAAAGGTAAACTTTTGCCTAGTATTGTAGCAATTTACCAGCTCTGATAAATGTTTGATGGGAGGAAGAGTTCAAAAAGAGTAGTCAAATTGTGTTTTTAAAAGTTTTCTATGGATTTTCTTTGCCCATGCTAACTGTATCCTGCCTTATCATAAATCACTCATAGGAGCGAAAAATTCGTAGGAGACATACCTATCAAAATGAATATGTATTTCACAGTTTCCGTGGGCTGATTATTTCTCATTTCATCAAATCTTAACAAGGGACCTGTTGAAGTAGTAGTAGTTATCCCCATATTACGTTTGAGGAAACAAGGCTCAGAAAGGTAATATGGCTTGAACAAGGTCAGCGACTCCTTTTAAAACTCACGTGTTATGGTTTCAAACCCAATGATTTTCTTACTACACCAGCACAGTCTTGATACTGTGACTTGGTTCCATATTAATTGTACTATTGGTCATGGTAAGAATATTAATAAATACAATTACTAACGATTTAGTAAGGGAACAATTTTAAAAGCTTAACTTTATTAGAAATGGCCAATTTAGTTTTATAAGGGATAGGTCATACGGAAATAAGTGATTGGATTTTTCTAGGATATGGTTTCCATAGTGACCATGGAAAGACTGACAGTATATACTTGGAATTCCAAAAAGCTTTTGGTAACATCTCAGAGATCATTAGCTCAGATCTTGGACTGAGGGTAAAGTACCTTATTAGATAGAAACCAGGCACTCAAAACAGCGACTGAAAGGACAGACTTTTCTAGCTGGAAAGAAGACAGAAGTAGAGCACCCTAGGGTCAGATTGGGTGTACTTCTTATTTGTGATTTATAGGATCAGTTAGGATTGTAAATGTTAAGTTCCTGGTGGGTTGACAATATACAAATTAGAAAAAAAAATCACCTAGCCAAATTAAAAAGAATGTGTTCATTTTTAGCACATGCCAAATAATTATTGCATTTAATCTAATTCCTTTTGCAAGAGATAAATGGGTCACTTGGCTAGACAAGTGTCTGGATGTACAGACCAACTCAGAGTGATCCCCAGAGAAACAAAGTATGCCAAGTACTGAGCCCTCTCGAGTCCCTTTTTCTTTTGGTAGTAGGAGAGGTATAAATAATAAATATATAAGAAATAAAAATAAGATATTCAGAATTGAATAGGAATATATGCAACTCAAAGTCAAAAGA
>JAQZBX010002550.1:28415-71323 GCA_029593785.1 Cabassous unicinctus
CTCTCTCTCTCTCTCTCTCTCTCTCTCTCTCTCTCTCTCTCTCTCTCTCTCTCTCTCTCTCTCTCTCTCTCTCTCTCATCTCCTTTATTCCTAGTCCCTTACACAAGCTTTCTTTCTTACCTCCGTGCCTTTTTGAATAGCCATAAAGTGCCTCTTCTCTCTGACATCTACAAACTTTCCCTTGTTTGATGTCCGAGCTTGAAGCCTCATCCTATAAACAAAGAAATGACGGAAAGAACAAATAAATAAATTAGTCTACCTCTCCCAGATTTCAGAGGCCAACAATACCTTATTGAATGATCTTTTCATGCCTTGTCCCCTCAATAGTTCTCTGACTCATTTATGTTGCTTCAATTTCCACCTGTTTGTATGTTATTTTATGGTTATTCAACTACTTTTAAGAGTAAAACTAGACATCCCTGAAGACTAAAAAATCCTCGAGAACAGGGATAATTTCTCCAATTTCCTTTGCACCTTCCACATTAAATGAAGGGGAGGTGGGCACACTACAGCCTGTTAGGCAATTCCAGCCCCCCACTGGTTTTCGTATGGTCTATGGGCTAAAAATGTTTTTATGCTTTCAAGGAGTTGAAAAAGTTAAAACAAAAAAAAAAAAGGAGAGCATTTCACGATATGTGAACATAATATGAAATTCAAATTCAGTGCCCATAAATAAAGTTTTATTGAAACACAGCCACACATTCATATTTGTCTATGACTGCTCTCACACTGCAATAGCAGAGTTAAATAGTTGTCACAAAACCTAAAGAATTGAAATGTATGTATTTCCACAAGTGCCAAAGGCCATATCACTTTTAACGCAGACACATATTCTTTCATGTGAAGTTTTGTTTACCCAATTTTATAGATGAGGAAACAGATGCAGAAAGGCTGGTCACGGGCTCATGTCAAACAGATAGTAGTTAATGGTAGTGGGACTTACCAGGACTGCCTTGACTCCAAAGTAGATATTTCTCTATATTCTCTACACTATGCTGTCTCTCAAAGGACATTATTCAAAGATCCCATTTCTGTTCAAACTTCCTTAATGGATCTTTGGTACCCTAAAGATAGGAAAAGGTCCTAAATTCACGGAGTAGTTGACATGTAGGAAGTCACTCTAGTTTTTAGATTAGTTGGTATTAATGCACATCAATTCTATTCTACAGAGGGTTTTCTCTCTACTATAAAGGGATGATCCCCAACTCATTAACCCCCTCCAGGCTCCAAATGATCAGAACTTCTCAAAGAAGCAGACCTTGTTTTCACAGATCTCCTCAAACCTGCAAAATCCTTACGTACCTACTTATTCCTTGGGTAATGATTAAATTATATAATTAATATGAAGTTGAGTGTTGAGTGTTTTCTTTTTTTAGCTGTAGATCATTATGTTAATACATTTGGCATATATGCCAGTTTTTAAAAAAATGCAAAACAGAATATTTCATTAATTGAAACATCTCATTCCTTATCTGGCCTACACTGAGAAGAATTGAGGGGTCAGAGTTTAAGACTAGGATACAATTCTGGGTCTTGCTACCAATACCAGGTTCAGCTAATAAGTTGCATTGTAGTACAGGTTGTTGAGATGATACATCGACAACAAAGCTGTGGTGGAGGACAGGTCAGGTATAGTGGAAAGATACCTCCAGGAGTTCCTCTTGGCCACAGCAGCAGAGCACAGCGATCCAACTTTTACCTGCATGCCCATATGAATTTTCATATGAATATTTTACCTTCTACACCTTCTAAATCAAAACCAATCTTTTATTTGTTGACAATTTGTTCTAATTGTTCACTCTGTTATATTAATTATATTAGATGAAAAAATATTTTTAATTTGGGTCTATGTGATCTTATTCCTAGTATATAAATACAAGATAATGAATGCTGTGTTCATAAAGCAACCCTCATCTGAACCCCCTTACAGCATTAACGAGGGCACTGACACGTTCATCATTTCAGTCAAAATGAGTTAGAGTTCCCCTCCAAACAAGCATGCTTTTTTTTAACAGTAGAAAAAATGTGAGAAGTAAAACATCTGTTTCTGAGTCTTAATCTCACCTACTCGTAAGTTTTGATCTGTGGGGCCACGCGCCCTCTGAAACCTATGTGGAAAAACCCTTTGCTGCCTCTTGCCAGCTTCAGATGACTTGCTGGCAATTGTTGGTTCTTGACTTGTAGCCCTTCACTCTCCGCCTACATTGTCACCTGGTATTCTCTCCTGTGTCTGCCTGGGTGTCCTCTCCCCTTCTTATAAGGACACCAGTCATATTGGATTAAAAGTCCACCCTAATCCAGTATGACCTCATTTTAATTTAAATGGGATTCTTACCAGGACCACCTGACCCCAAAGCAGATATTTTTCTATACTTTCTATATCATACTGTCTCTCAAAGGGCATTATTCAAGGACCCCACCTCTGTTCAGACTTCCTTAATGCATCTTTGATACTCTAAAGATATGAAAAAATCCTAAATTCACAGACCCTATTTCTAAATAAGATCACATTCACAGGTACTTGGGGTTAGGACTATAACACGTCTTTTTCAGGGACACAGTTCAACCCATGAGACCTTCCATACTCCCAGCAATGTCACAAGCACTGGGAGGGGGCAGTGAGCAAGTTGAACAAAGGCCCTGCCCTCAATTAACCTACATTCTGGTGTGAAGAGATCGATAGTATGAAAGTACCCAAATAAATGATTAAATATGATAAATTCAGAGTGACACAGGCTATGGAAGAAGAACTAAAATCATATTGTGAGACAGTGAGTAGGATGGCACAAGCAGGAAGGCTCTACTTTAGCAAGGGTGATAGGGGAGGGATATGGACTGAGAAAGTTCATCTGGGCAAAGATCTGGGGTAAAAATGTTCTAGGCAGAGGAAACAGCAAGCTTAAAGGTTTGGCATGTTCTAGGAATGGAAGAATGCCCCTAGAGATTGATCAGTGTGTCAGGAATGAGTGGGCATGTGTAGAACATGGGGCTAGGGAGTGGTGGGGCTGGATCATGAGGGAGCCGGTAGGATAGGATCTGGACGTTGGATTTGATCCTAAGTGAGATGGGAAACTCTTGGAGGTGAGTATTCGGGAACTCTGTATTTTCTGCATGGTCCTTCTGTAAATCTACAACTTCTCTAATTTAAATTGAAAAAAAAAAAAAAAGATCTAATTAACACACACACACAACACCCTGTTGGTTGCTGGGCTGCTTTGTGGAGAATGAGTATTAGGGAGTCAAGAGCAGAGGCAAGGAGAGCAGCAAGTCATATGCAGCTTAATACCTAGACCAGTTTTGACTGTGAAAAACTAGCTACAGTGGGTTTGCCATGCCCAAACACAGATCTGGAAGCAGAGGGACTTACCCTCCTACAGGATGCCTGGGAAGAGACCTCAGGATCTCTTCCTATAGGATCTTCCTTTCTTCAAAACAGCACTGTGTATAAAGGAGGGGCACCAGCTTTAAAATAAGACAGATTTGTGTTGGAACCCCAGCTCTGGCATGTCACCTCTCCAATCTCAGGTTCTTCCTCTGTGAAGTGGGACTAACGTGCTCTTTTTTCGGGAGGGTGAGGGGGTTTAAATAAGATAACATATGCAGAAGTACACAGTAGATATTAGCTTCCCTTCCCCTGGGGCTGCACCTCTCAGGGAGATGGTGCAAGGATTGCTACAGGCCTGCACATCCCCACCTCTGGAGGTGGCGTTTAGACACTACCTGTATGTTTCTCTCTCTTCCATAGAAAGTGTGAAGGTGATGTGACTAGGGGACTGGAGGTTCATGTCAACCTCCTTTATTCAATCAACAAGAAACTAAAACTGAGGGTGAAAAAAAAGTCAAGAAAAGCAATCACAGAAGCGATTTGCCCAACTCCATGCCAAATCAAACCACTGCGTCACACCTACTCTGCGACAAGGGCGTGAGGTCTCACTCGAGCACAGTTGCAAACTGTTTCAAAGCACAAGCCTTTCTGTAACACGCTCTGGGAATGTGATTTGGATGGTGAAGGAGATTTGCAGTTTGGATCTACATGTAAAGAAAGGACCAAACTGAAGGTTGGAATAATAGCTTTAACCTGACAGCCAGCGGAGGGGTTTACTTGGGTAAATGGTTTTCTAATTGACAGTTTTAGGCTCTGGCAACTGAAATCTAAGTGGAGTCCAAATCCTTTAGAGGGACTGTAACTCTAAAAGCTGTGTTAATGTGATAGATTAAATGTAGCAAAACTAAAAGGGCCCAGCAGCTGACCCTGTGCTGGTGATTGCCTTCTCCTAGTTTCCCAACTGTTTATTTTGATTGCTTTAGAAAGCCCCAGTGCCCTTCTCTCACATTTCTGACCTACTTCTGCCCATATTGCTCATCCACTTGAACTTCTTTCCAACTTTTGCTTCCTCACAAAGCCTCTGTTAATCATTTGGTCAAAGATTTTGGGTGTAAAATTTGGTTTACCCTGGAGAGCAACATTTTCTAGGATTTTTCCATGCATTTGTAGAACTTTTTAACATACATCACCTCTGCAGTAGTCAGTTTTTCCTGTATAACAACCAACTTCAAAAATCTCAGGGCTTCATGGGTCAACTATGGTTCAGCTAATTTAATTTGGGTTTGGTTGAGTGGTGTAGGGTATGGGTTTGCTGGGCTTGGCCCCAGGCTTTGAGTTGGGTTCAGGTGTTCTCCACATAGACTTTCAGGACCAGCAGCTACCTGGGACCTGTCCTCCACAGCAAACGGAAGAAGCTCAAGAAGGCAAAGCACGTTGCTCAAACACATTTCAATTTGCCACAAACTTAATGGCACCTCAAAATTCTTCCAGCCTGTACTCATTACCCAATTCCAAAACCATGTCCACATTTTTAGGTAATTGTTACAGCAACACCCCATCTTCTGGTCCCAAAACTGTCTTAGTTTGTTAGGGCTGCTGTAACAGGGTACCACGAACTGGGTGCTGTAAGACAATGGATCTTTATTTTACTGGAGGGTAGAAGTCTGAAAATTGAGGTGTCAGTCTGGCAGTGGCTTACCAGCACTCCGTGGCAAAGCTCCATCACTGCCTCTGTCACATGGGCGTCTTCTCTCTGTCTACGTCCAATTCTCTTGTCGTAAGGACACCAGTCATAATGGATTATGGTAAATTTGCCCCCAGCTCTGATTATTGAACAGAATCATGAAGAGGAAGAAGAAAACCCATCCTTCACTCACCAAATGTCATTTGGTACCTGCTCTGAGCCATGAGCTGTGCCAGACACTGAGGATACAATAAGAAGCAAATAGACAAATCCTCTGACCTCATGGAACTTACTGTCATCTCAAATCTCACAGTGAACCTGAGTCAGATTCACTTAGCCCCACCTCAATCCCAATTCCACCTCTCCCAAGTTGTTCAAAATGAACTCATTGCGTGCATATGTTTCCATAGTTTATCATTCTATCCTATGACCTGTTGAGGGTTCAATGCTAAGTTCTTAATATTGCCCAAGCATCATCTGGGAAGAAGAGAGGAAAAGCCACCCCCACAAATGCTCTGGAGAGGGGGATTGTGTCAGAGGACGAGGCTCAGCCTGATTGTGGCCTTGGAGGGAGTTCACAGGACTGTTGTGTTACAAACAACAATTGTTCAAAGCACATCAGAGAAATGTAGAGAATTCAATGCACATCTACCTGGTTGGGCATTTTCCTTCGGAATGTAAAGAAATATTTAGCAAGAAAAATAGAGCTAGTGTCCTGACAGCTGCTTTGAGAAATTCTGAAACCAAGGCCAATCGGCTGGGGAAGGAATGAGCAGGGGATCGAAGAATGATTAAAATATCAAAAAGGAAATCAGTAAATTTGAAACCCCAGATCTGGAAACAATTAGAGGTCAGCTGGCAACTGTCAAGAATCGATATAAGAAAGATGTAATTTTTAATAACTTAGAAATAGAGAGTGCTGTTTGCATGTTAGTACTTGGGGGAGGGGGTGAAAAGAAGGGAGTAGAAATGTGGTCTGGTAACAATTATTGCAGAAGCCAGGGCCAGCTTCAAGGGGTCGCTCTCACCTTCTCATTGCTCTGCTCCATGTTCAGCTTCAACACAACACCCGCCAGCCTGGCACTGCCAGGGCATGTCCTGCATTTCTGCTGCTCGCTAGATCAAGCCACAGCATGTGCAGGATTCCTCTCCTCTACGTGCCATCAGTCCAAACTCGGAACTTTCTTCCACCCTCAAGCTGGCACTTCTCCAAAGACGTTGGGACTATGGGGAACTCTTTATTGAGGAGACATTGTTTTTGTAATAAATAAATGTTCATTTATTCACTTATTTATGTGTAAAATTGATATTTGTAAATGTGAAAAGCTTCCAGGGGCAACTCAAAAATAGCCTAGGCAAGCACTTCACATTTGACAAGTTTCTGTGGATCTCACCAGGCAGGAAGGTGGAGCCCAATCATAAAACATTCTTTTCTAAAGACCTGAGGGTGAGCCTACCTGGAAGGCCACTTTAGAGACGGACACTTCTCCAGTGGAGGGAAGGATGAAGACTCTCTTAAGACAGTCTGGCATAAGGCAGACAAGAGAAGCCCTGGAAAAGTTCGACTGGCATTTTCCAAAGTGCTGTGGAATATTAATTTTGAGGAATTTAATAAATATTGAATGAAAAACTAAGCAAATAAAAAAAAGCCCCATTATCAAATAAGCTTGCAAAATGCTGGGTTAAACAAAGTTAAACAGATTTCTTTGATGCAGGACTTTTCGGATCCTTTAATGTGCAGATAAGCATGGCGAATGTCCGAGTTTGCTTGAGGAGTGGGATATATATACTATTGTAACATTGTAAAATTATATTACCATGGGCCATTTTTTACTGGTCATCTTGCCAAATTAAGATACTAATTGGCTTAGATTTTTCTCTTTAACTCAGCAGGTGCCGGTGTCTTATGTATGCTGAAATTCAAATGAATCGTTACAAGGACATAGATTACAGAGAACAACTCTGCTACATTTTTCAAGCATATTTCTTCTAGTAAGATTTCTGGGATAAAAGACAACTCTAATGTTGCTTGCTTCTGAATCCCTCTGATCTTCAAAAATGGATCCATATCATCCTGGCCCAGTTAGTTTGGCCCCATTCTGGGTACAGTTGAGCATCAGGCCAATCTTAATGCCAGTCCCTTTAGATCTTGGAGTATGAGAAATTGTACCGTTTTATTTCCCTATAGTTGAAAGTTATTAGAACTGAAATGGGCCTTCGAGGTTGCCTTTTCCAGCAATTTAAGTTCTCATAGCTGAGGAAACTGAGGCCCAGCACTGGGAAAGAAGTGGCCAGACACCCACAGACACATGTCCTAAAAGCCAAGCTTCGCAAAGCCCACCCAGGCCACTAAGTCATGCCCCCTCCCTACCCCTCTCAGGCATAAAGAAGCTTACGTTTTCTCCAACTCAGGCCCCGCTCTGTTCTTCAGGAGTCTGAAGCAATGAGAACGAGCCTCCCTGTGCCCTGTCACAGACTGGAGCACATTAAGGGCAGGAAATTAGGCAGGGGCATGTTTGTAGATCCGGTGCCGATTACCCTTCCACTCAGGCTGTGCATCCACCAATACGGAATGGATTTCTCTCTAATTTATTAAAGGCCAGTCAGCATGGATTGATAAAGGAAAGGCCATGTCTGATAAATTCACCTAAATTGAATTCTTGGGCCACATTACCAAATCAGCAGACATAATTTATCTGGATTTCAGGAAAGCATTTAGTGCTATACCATGTAACAGATGCACTTACCAAGGCAAAGCACTGTGTGACGGTTAAGTGTCAGGTGGCAATTCTGGAAACAGGTTTAAAGTGGCCCAGGACCCAAGGCTGGGTGCACCGACAGGAGACACTTAGGAGTACAGGCGGAGGGGTCAGCCTGAGGGTCATTCTTTCAAAGTTCTTGACCCTAATTATAATTTAATTTCCACAATAGTCATATCTCTTGAGAACAAAATTGGGATGAAGGGGACAGTTTGAAAAGGAACTGACTGAAAACAAGTTCTGGATTTCTTTTTTCAACCAGACTGGCTCAGCAAGGGATGAATGAGTTATTCTTCCACCAAATGAACACAAATAAACAAAAGAGCAAAGGAAGCCAAAGATGTCTGCCCAACTAGGAAAAGCAGTGAAGAGCTAAGAGCAGGAAAGTGATAGGAGGCAGTTGGTGTTACTAATACTGCAAACTCGGAGAGTCTGATTGACACCACGAGAGCAAGAGAAAATGGAATGTGGGGTTCTTGAGATATAAATGAGCTCAAATAATTACATAACTGTGAGTCATTAATAGTCTTGCTCCAGCCTCAAAAGGCACGAGCTCCTAACTCTGGTTTGAATTTACCTCTTCTTAAAGTCAAGATTTATGCATCGGCCTTGCGTCTTTATCCAGGCAATGTGGAATGGATTTCTGTCTAATTCATTAAAGGTCAGTCAGCATGGATTGATAAAGAGAAACCCATGTCTGATACATTCACTTAAATTGAATATTTCCTCTAGGCTACCGCAAAGGTAACCTAAGGTGACCATCATCAAGAATTCACCCCAGCAGTCTTAAACTGAGGCCTCTGCCTAATGTCCTCATCAACTCCTTGGGCATCCAAGAATAGAGCAGTAGCTGAGTGTAGGCTCTTTCTCCTACTCAGAAACAAGCGATGATGTCTGGGGCTTGGCCTTAATCAATGGGTTCCCGGTCTGCCCCCAAGGTTGAAGCTGAAGCTGCCCACAATAACTAAGCCTCACAGTGGCCCTGAGCGTGTGCACACTTAAACGTGCTTGTTCTGTCTCCATGCCTCAGTCTTTCACTCCATCCTGGATATCTACCAAAGCTAGCCAGGCACAAGAGCCATTTCTGGCAGACCCTTCTCTCTCAGGGGCTCTCTTCCTGATTGGGACCAAGCCAAGAAATCAATTATTAGACTTTCACCCAGATATCTGGAACCCCAACTTAAGTGAGTTCCCAGCTTCTGCTTTACTTCTCTGTTTCAGGGAAACGCTCTGTAACAACAGGAAGGAAAAAAAAAAATCAGGCATGCAGCAGTGGTGCCACATGCTTGCAATAACTAGAGTATGGATCTATTCCAAGAATTAAGGAAAATTTGGGATCCTGGAGTGGGAGAGTCCCTGAACTGTCCTGGACTGAGCACTACAATATCAGAAGGCCGTCTAAACGAAGGATACAGCAGAATCCCTTTGCTGTTATTGCATCTATCACTGCAGACTTCTGACAGCCTTCACGTGTCTTTTGATCTCATGGAATCTGGCTGCTGATAAGAGGCACAAGAAAGAATTAAGGTAGTTAACTCCAACCCATTTTCCTCTCCTTAAATTTGATTGAGTCAGAATGGTACTGATGAAAGTTTTCACTGCCTCTCAAGGAAAAGCCTCATTGAGTTCAAATGGAACTTCAACCCACAAGGCCACGGACATATATGAGGGCCATTCAGGTATTCATTCATTCAATTAGCTGGCATATGTTAAATATCCAATGTCCTGTGCGAGCTGTTGTGGGGTGGGAGGGGGGAGATTAAAAGGAAGACTTTGGGGAGCTGATGTGGCCCAATGGTTGAGCGCCAGCTTTTACAGTACCTCAAGGCACTTGCGATCTAGTGTCCATAAAGATACTAGCATTTGTGAAACAGTTTACAAAGTACTATTTCCCTCAATTTAGAAAAACTGTTTCAACTACGGCTAAGTCCAGAGGATAATTTCACAATGCCTAGGTGTGCATCGATAACCATGACCTGCCCAGACACATGCACACATATTGGCAGAGTCAGGCTTTGTCTCCACTGAGCTCACAAACGATGGAGTTGAGCCAGAAGAAGATGGGTGGGTTGGCATACAGGTTTGGTGCACAGACAGAGCTGAAGTGAGCACACCCAGAGGGGAGCAACTGGGTCTGTTCGTCTCATCATGGCAACCTGAGTGTGAAATACAGGATCTGGCCCTTAGGTGGTCAATAAATAGATGAAGAATAAATGAATGAATGAATGAAATCATTAGGATGGGAGGAATAAGTGCATACAAAATATTTAATGAAGGAGAAGTGGGATACCATCTTCAAAGGCGCAGCACAGCAGAGAAGCCAAGTTGCCCAGCAGCCTGGCTGTATGTGGCTCTTGCTGTCATACACCAGGACCCGTGGTGTTGCTGAGGGGCCCAGAGCAAAAGGAATGGCTAGAATCAAAATTGTCAACTGCCATTGAGTGTTGGGTTGAATGAAGGAGTAAACCACAAACTAACTGAGCCTTATTATATGACATGCAGGAAGTTGGATGAGATTAATCCAGGCAGACTTCCTGAAATAGGTCCATACTTTCAAAGTATATCCTCAGATATTATCTCAGATAATTCCGTTCTCGTGTGATCCTTGTTTACCTGCCAATCAACTTTGGGGGCAATCCCAGTGGATTAGGATTTCAACTTGGAATTCCAAAATGCTCAGCCCTGCCCCTTTGCTGTGGCTCATGTCTTTCTTGATAGCCAGTACTTGTCTCGTGCCACTGCTGTCCCCATGCTGCTTCTCCTGTTCTGTGCAGCAGAGAACTGGCCTTGCCTCCTAGAGCCAGAAGGCATTGCCCTTCCAGCATTTCAGTGACAGAAGCTCTTCACATCCTCAGCCCAGCTTAAAAAAAAAAAAAAAAATCAGCTTTATATCCCTTTGAGTGGGAAACTGAGGCATTTCCCAGAGAGTGCCCTGGGATGCTTTTGAGTGATAGTGTCCTGAGGCTCCTTGGATCGTGGTCATCCCCTTCTCGGGGCACCATCAACCTATCCCTAGGGTGCAAAGGAGCTCATTTCTCTTTTCTTTGCTCAAAAGGCTTAATTCTAGTGTCCCAAAGCCCTTTTACCATTTCTCCCATAGTCTCTAATGTCAAGGCTGGCTCTAGGAAGAAGGCCCTAAATCCAAAGCCAGAATGTGAGTCAATCCAATTCCAGGCTAGTTGTCGAGAACCAAGGGGACATCTGGCCCAGAGAAAAAGGACAAGATACAGTATTTAAAAGAGCATATTGGAGTTATTATCAGTGTCAATTACACTGCCAGATCATTCCTGGAATTCCATCCAAAACAAGATGAGGAAGAGCAGAGCCAGCTCAGCTGGGGTGAAGACAAGAATGCCTCCTCCCACCCACCTGGTGACATAAAAACTCCAGGAACCCAAAGACTCAGGCAGAAGCAGAGCAGGCAGAACCTGGGACCCCTTCTCATGGATATGAAGAGTGGAGAATGGCTGCATCCTGATGGCAATGGGAGAGGTTGTGGCTCTTCTATCCTTAGCTTTACTAAACTGCTATGGCTTGTGGGTTGAAGACTCTTACAAGGTATAGGCCTTTCACTGGTTGAAGAAATAAAATGGACAACCTCAGACAAATGGATGCTTCTTCTTCAAATCTGAATGGAGCTAGAACAGGGCTGATTCAAGGGCCCTTCCTGGGAGTCTGCACAGAAAATTTCAAGGTGGTGTTTTAGGGTATGTTTGGCAAAAACAAAAACAAAAACAAAAAAACCAGCAACAACAATGAAGACTATTTCTTCCTGCCAGTCTCCAAAGTTATAAGTAGGTTTTTGCTTAGTTTTGTTTTTGGTTGGTTTTTTATAAATCCATGAGTGAAAGGTAGGACTCTAAGAAACAGATGTAAGTCTGAAGGACTTTTCAGCCAAACCACTTTCCCCATTTCTTTTTTTTATTACTTGCGGCAATGTTGAGTAATAATAGTATTTGACCACACTGATTTCTCACCTCTCCAGTGGTAAGACTTCTCTCTTAACTTTTGAACTCTAAAATGTTTCCAAGCTCTGAGCAGAGGTTTGAGAATTGTACCCCTCACCCACCAGGCATCCCATCAAGACTTGGACTGGGCAGACCTTTATCCACAAACATGATTTGGTCATTCCTTCTCCCATTTTAATGGCCCACTGCACTCTTTTACACCCAAGACAATTGACAGTGTTGACATACAGTTACACTGTTTCTTTTCAAATATATATGTAGCACTGAGCCACAAGTTTCTTCAGTTCGCTAATAGAGATGTTACAAAAAAGTAAACTTGCCAGAATGTCTCATGATAAAACACTGGACATAAAGACTGGAGACCGTCCTGTGCTCTATTTGTTTCTCTCATCATAATTACATAAATTATCTCCTGGAGCTGGAAACACCAATCCTTATTTCTCAATGACAGTTTTTCAAAATCCATATGTGGAAAGATGAAGAAAACACCATCAGTGGGAAAACGGCCAGGAGAACCATCAACCCACTTTGGCAGGGCTGTCCAGGGTCCCACATGAGTATGCACAACAGATTTCAAAGAAACCCAGACCACACTCACATGCCCCTATTAAATGGGCAACTGGGTGCCATTGTACCAACTAGACTGACAGTGAAACAGAGAGCCAAGAAGGTGAGTTCATGCATCCAAGTTCATACAAACTATTTAGAAATGAAACTGAGGACACTCAGTCTTGAGCTATATCTTTATTAGCCAAACAGGCCCTTGGATAAGATCAAGATAAGACCTGAACATGACCCTTGGATAAGACCTGGCCTTTATCCAGAGGAATGTCACCACTGAGAAAATCTTGAACTTGATTTAGAAAAGAGCCTCCTGAACCCTGTCTACCACCCTGAATCTCATGCAGACATTCTGCTGCAGGAGAAACAACAAACTGGAAAAAGGGAAGGAGGAATTTGATGACTTCTTGTCTTCTGGATCTTCTTGATTCAATCACAACCTTCAGGCTTCACATATGATGCTTGTTTTGACCTGACAGATTTCTGAGTTCTTGAGCTACTAAAACAATTATTATTTTTTTAATTTAATGTGGGAGACAAGGAAAAGACGGCATTTGCTGCAATGATTCAATGGAGATGTTTGGGTAAGGCTGCATTTGTAGTACTGTAAACTAGCTTCCCAGTGCCATTTGAAATACCGCCAATTCACTTATCAATGACATTTTCCATAAAAACAGAGTCTTTCCTTCTGCCATCGGCTTGCCAAAAAGCATTATATTGCCATAGTCAGTTACAAAATGGGATAGGACAGAAGTGAATATTAATTGTATTCTGAAGCACACCATAAGCTCACTGCAGGGAAACTGAATGGGGAGATTAGACAGCATTTAAGAACATTTTCCAAACAATTACTTGAGTATAAAATAATGGTTTGTGTAGGACAGAAAGATGATGAGATGGGATGACTCTGATTTATGTGTGTATCATGCTGAGTCACCACTCCTCAAGGGAAGGAGTACAATTCACAGTCTGAATAACTGTCCATGGCACTCATTCAACACTATGCTTTCAGTGTGTATTCACCGAATAATTCCATTGCCTATCAGACCATGTTGGGACTGGACTACTTTAGGGGATTATAGCAAGTTTCTCAGGGTTTGAAGATAGAAGGGATAAGGACTCGACAAGGAAGATATTGAGAATATGAAAGAAAATTACGAATATTGGGATCAAGAGTTTAGAAAAATTAAGGTAGCCATGCAATTTATTGTCCATACTGGGACACTTCTGAGAGTTAAAGGAGGTACTGTTAACATTATGCCAGGACAATAGGCCTAAACTTTATCTGGCAAATGAAGATGTGTGGTCACCCTAAACTTAATGTTTTTTGACAAAGGCTCTAAATACTGGAAAGAAAGTGTATCTATTAGTGGCATGAATTGATGACTATGTCAAGAAGAGGTACTGATTCCTGGGCAAAGAGAAAAGTTTTGAAAAGGCACTTCATGCATCTGAGAATGGCTGGGTCCTTCCAAAGATCAAGAATTCCAAGATTCTCAGATTCTCAGATAGGCCAGGTAAAGCTCACTGAAGGCCATGGTCACATGCCAGCGTAGCAGATGAAGCAAAGTTTCATAATAAGAGTGGGGATGATGTTTAAAATATTTAACAACTGATTCGCTATGGGCTTTGACAAGTCAAGTACGAATATCAGCCACACAGCTGAAACGAGGTCCAGGAGGCCTCCTGCTGTGTGTGGTGCTAACATTTAGTTGAATGATGATAGGGAAGGCTTGGTGGTGGGGTTAGTCCCAGGGCAAAGGCTGGAGAAGGACAGTGGGGGGTATTCAGGGGCTCAAGGAAACAGCTATTTACTAACTAACTGTATGGACGTATTTCAGCATTTCAACAACCAGTTCAGACAGTTATTCAGACAGTTATTCAGACTGGTAACTGCACGTACCAGCTGTATATCAGCCACTGTTAAGAGAAAGGAGACTTGAGTCTTACTACTTCCTAGCTATCTACTAATATCACTTCTTTGGGCTTTAGTTTTCTAATCTGTGTGAAATCTGCATGTTCACTAGGCTCAAGTAGTTGAAGGTTCAAAGTATTGTCCTGTGAGCCATTTTCCCTCAGATTTACTGGCACAAAAGCCTCATCTTCCAAGGGGCAGCATGGTATCAATTTCCTTTCTCTTTCTTTCCTTTTCCCTTCCCCTTCCTGCCACTCAGAAATTATCTGGGAGGGTAATGAAGATCTCACTCACGTAATCAGAGCCACTACTTTCAGCTTGACACCATGAGGTTAGCTTTTGAAGGTGGCCAGTAACACTTTGATATTTGAGAATAAAATTCCAGAAAGGTTTCAATAAACGCTGAAGTGTTTTCAATCTCATTCAAGAGACAAGATCCCCTTACTCAGATAATGAAAAACTCTTAGCAAGCAACAAATTATACACTAACAATTTTGCATGTATCTAGCTTGAACTATGCTTGATTCCCTGGATTTCTCCCTCTTGTGATCTGGGCATAAGATTTTCATAATTTAAAAAGAAATAACACATAACAGGCAAAGTAAGAGACATAATATTAAAGGCTAGCAGAATTGGCTGGGCTAGACCAAAATGTCAACAACTCCCTATTTGGAAGCAGGTCATTTTTACCATTTCAAGTCATGTTACCCAGCAAATAATGATAATCTGTTTGCCATTTCTACCATAATGCAGAGTAATAAGAAATGGGCATAAAAAAAGAATTATAAAGAAGTATTCCTGACATGCCAGCGTTCTGGGGTGAAATAGCAGAATTTTGTGCTTTCACAATGTCTAAAATGAAAGTAGAATCTTGTCCTTGGAGACAGGAAGATGAACATATGACTTTTAAAAGCTCAATCCAGTGTCAGATGATGAAGATTAAAGTATATGAAAGCGGTAAAAGCCAATAATTCTATGTGAGGCTTTGGCGGCAAGCAATAGATGTCAGTCCTTTAAAAAAAGAAAAAGCCCTCAGATTTTCTTTCCTGGATTTAGTGTAAAACCACTTGCAGAAGAATCTTGGGGGAAACCCTGGAACAGGAGATCATTTTATGAGGTAAATAACTCCACCCATGGGCCAGACATGTATCTCACCCCAGCCTGACAGAGAGATTGGGAAACTCACCAAACAAAGAGAGGATTATGTTGTATTGGAGCTAAATCTCAGCAGAAAATATGGCTGGGAGGGTCTTCCTATTCTGTCTAGTATGGACGATGGAAAGAGTAGAAGATAATGACCACCAACAGTGGATAGAAAAATGTAGCTAAATATGGCAGTTCCAAGAAGATCTATGGGAAGTGGAATCCCAAAGCACTCAGATTCACTTTAGAGTTTATAGGTGATGATTCCCTTTGATTCATGGCTGCAGTTTTTAGGGGCAAAAGAACATAGTTTGCTAGAGATGGGATGCAAACAGAAAGAAAGGCTTCTCCAGCTGGGAAAACAAAAGATGTTTGGGATGATGTTGATGAAAGCTTTTTTAAAATGAAAGGTACAGAGAGAGTGTAAGAGAAAGGCAGCTGGAGCTATTCCAGGTCGGCTAATGATGCATGGAGCTGCTGACACAGCAGTTCATCCAGCCAGTGCAAGAGAGAGCTGCCTGGGGGACATGCCCTTTCTCTTAGGGTTGGACCCTAAGAGTTCAGGGCAGGGGAGTCTTCACCGCTTAGTTTTTAAGCATTTTTTCTCATGCTCTAATTTAAATGCCTACCACTGGGTCATACTTACCTAAAACTCAGCGCAATTTTTTTCCCTTTTCAACTTCATCCCCCTTAGCAGGTATTTGGTTTCTAAGACTGAAAGTCAACAGGGAGAGGACGTTAGTGTGGGTTATAAAATGAAATGAAATGCCTCCATTTTTTCATCCCCTTTTTCTAAAACTCCTGGTGCTCTGCTCATGAAACCTAGAAAAGCCCAACCTGGATGTGAAATACTTGCCTGTGCAGTGAACATTTACCCATCTCAGGAATTCAGGGAACTGTGGGTTTGGGTAAATTAAATCTTCCATTCTGTGAGAATTTTCCAATATGACGTGAAATTTTAAATCTTGTGCATGAGGACATATTTCATTTTAATCTCTTGTTTATCCAGTCGAGGCAAGGTGACATGCACCACAAAGTCAGCGTATGTGATGGTCTTAGAATTTATAAATTCAGAGAAAATGAGAATTGGGGTGGACCTAGAGGTTGAGTCACAGAGCCCAGACCATCCTCTCCACAGTACCACCGAATGCTTTTCTAAGCCCCTTCTACAGGACTTCCATAAAGGGAACTCACTGCCTCTGGAAGTACCTTATTTCATCTTCAGAATTTGGTATAAAATGAACTCTAAATTTGACAAATGTTCTTTCTGAGTGAGAGAAATAACAGTGATATGTTGATATTGAAACCTGTGCTGCCCTATCCCACACTGTGGAAAGTGCCCTTTTCTATTTATCATCTATATCTACAGCTAAGCTCTTCCCATGGCATTGAGTTTTATGGAAGAACAATTCAGATAACTAGGGTTTGGAATTTGGTCTCATATTAGTGATAAAGTTTTACCTGTCTCACGAGAGGCTGAGTTAGACATTGGGAAGAATTTCCTCATGTGTAGGCACAGTGACTATGGGGATGACCGTCCTTTTCTGAATATCTTTCAACATTTTACCAACCTCAATGCCTCTGGAACAGTGCTGCATATGGTCATGTCTGAGCCAAAGGAAGGCACTAGATGCTCTCTCCCCCATTCAGTCAGGTACTTCCCAGACAGTAGCAACATGGCCTTAGTGATTAGTCAGCAAACTATGGCCCATGGGCCAAATCCATTCCATTGCCTGTTTTCCAAGGTCCAGTGGAACCAAAAATGGCTTTTACATTTTTTAATGGTTGGGAAAAAAACAAAAGAAAAATAATATTTTGTAATACGTGAGAATTATATGAAATTCAAATTTTGATGTTAATCATTACAATTTTCTTGCAAAATGGAAATTTTTGTTTACCTGTTGTCTATGGCTGCTTTCACATTACAAGAGCAGAGGTGAGAAATCATGGCAGAGACTGTACAGCTCACAAAGCCCAAAATATTTACTATCTAGCCCTGTACAGAAAAAGTTTGCAGACACCGGATGCATATCCTCTCCGAGTCTTCAGGATCATGATGCCTTGCGCTCATGTTGCCTTTGTTTGCCTGGATGTGCATTCTCAGCTCATTGTTTACAAACCTTTCTATACAAAGCCTGGCACATACTAGATTCTCAATAAATGCCCAGTGAATGAACAAAACCAGTAATTTCACTAAAGACAAACAAAGCAGGATAACAGATGCTCCAAAGATGAAAAGCCAATGGTACCTCTTGTCAAAAACAGCACAGCACAGAAAAGTTTTTCTTGATGAATATGCACAGCTTACTAAAATGTCTGCCATCTTTTCTGTATGATATTTGAAACTCGACAGCCTGTGCAGTGATTCTAGACTCCCAGGCTTGTAATTATGAAATCTTCTAACTCCAATAGTAAGACCAGCCTCTATACCTTTTAAGTGCAATTTTCTTGATTACAAGCAGCCACTGACTAAAGACATCAATTAGAGAGGGAGATTTCTTCAACCCTGGGGCAAGAGTTTAGTTAAAAACCATTTGGGAAGTGGTTTAACTCCTTGACTCTCACCCACCCCCAGCATATGGCATTCAAAGCAAACCCATTATTTCCCACAGCGTGGAAGAAAAGAACCACTCTGTGTTTTGTATTCTTGTTGGGTGGCTCCTCTTGCCTAAACGCCTCTCGCCTTGCTTAAAACTGAAATGGAGGAAGTGCAGGTAGCGGAGATAGATTTCATTTTACTCAGTCCTGTCTCATTATCCTATTTTAAAATACCTAGTCTTGGTTGCATAGTATTTGGGGGCTTCAAAACCCTGTGGAACATCACAGAGATAAGTTGAAGTTATGCCCACCCACCAGAGACCCCTAGTTTTAATACACTAAATCTCAGGGAGAGCCAAGCACTCCTGCACAGGACCCAGCCCAGCTGGGAAGGAGAATGGCAAGGAGACACCTAGAATTTCCAGAAAGAGAACTAAGAAATGTCTCATCCCCCAAATAGAAATAAGCAGCCTATAGTTAGTGTATTTTTAACCATTCAGAATGAGAAAATTTATGCAATCAAGTATAAAGCAAGAAAACGCAACATCGTATGCTAATACCTTCATTCATTCATTCATTCATTCACTCACTCATTCTTTCTATCACCTTCTCTGTGAAGCCTTTCCTGATTCACTGGGTCAGACCCAGTCACTTCCTCTTATTAGTCCCATATTTCTTCACACTTGTCTTCTTCTCCACCCTTATGGCATTACATTATAATGACTTGCTCTTAGTGGCACACTTCGGCCTCTGGAGGGGGTTCAAAGCCCCAAATCCTGAGGAAGAAGAGTTCTGTTGTGATATGTGAGTCAAAAACACAAAATGGATAGAGGTGTCCGGGACGGAGCCTTTGGTGGGAGGAGCGAGGAGGTTCAAAGCTCTTGCTTCTGCTGGGAGTGCCCACAGGGGGCGCTATCCCCTTTCAGGCTCTCTCCTCTCCTCTCGGCTTTTTAAAGCAATCCTTTAAAAAAAACTGCTTCACTTTTTCCCTTCTCTTCCTGCTCACAAGACTGCTGTGTTTGTCTAGACAAAAAATGTGGTCCAACCTAATGAGGAATAGGGGAGCAGATAGGCATTTCGTAAAAAGTTCCAATTAGTAATAAATGTGACAAGATAAATATTGCGATAGCAGTGGTCAGGGATTCGCCTTCAAAGAAAATTCTTTGTCAGCTTAATTTCCAATGCCTCTCCCCACTCCTTCCTGTTGGGAATAAGGCTAAGTTGATCTCTGAAACAATAGAGTGAGGGGAGCTGCAGGGTGAGGGCAAGGAGAAAGGACAGACTCTGGGACTGGGGGAGAGGTCGGGAGCAGCTGCATGTATAAGGAAAATGGAGAGGGAAGGAGAGGGGCTTCTATTAAGTATTTCTGTGGATCCCATCTAATGTTCATTGGACCATAACGACTGGAATTCTCTTTTATTCCCTCTTGGCTTTGAATTTGTTTCTGATACACAACAATGTTCTGAGACTGAGCCACATGGGTCTCCAGGTTAATCTGAGCTACAAAGAAAATGTTCATGTGTCTATCCATTTCCTTTTGCATATTTCCATCCAATCCACAGAAAGTGGCTGGCTAAGGATGCACATGTTTTGGAGGCTTGCCAGATCAGGACAAATGCAGTCTAGGCTCATTACTCACAGATTCCATATTTGGGGATTTGTCTACTCACTAAAATGTATTTGTAATCTAAAAATCAATACTTAAGGCAGTTTCACGGTCATTCACAGATGCACACAGAGCAGTGAAAAAGTTGAGTGGCCTGATGCATATGTCTCCAGCTGAGGTGGAACAAGGCGACTCTGCCTTCCTGTTTCAGCTCTCGTATTATAAACAAGTGTCTTTTTCATGGTATATTTAGTCCCACATTTTTGGCATTTTTGTGCTCTCTGTTGATGACTTTGCTGTTTAAAATAGCCTCCGAGCATAGTGCTGAAGTGCTGTCTAGTGTTCCTAAACTGGAGAAGGCTGTGATATGCCTTATGGAGAAATGATGCATGTTAGATAAACTTTGCTCAGGCATAAGTTTTACTGCTGTTGGCTGTGACTGCAATGCTAATGAATCAACAATATGTATTAAATAAGGGTGCCTTTAAACAGAAACACACAGAAAACAAGGTGATGTATTGATCGGTTGAAGAAAAGTTTGTGACCAGAGGTTCTCAAGAAGCTAACCCTGTATTTCTCCTAGAAACAATGGTCCAGAATTTGCTCCTTCAGTGTTCACAGTGACTTTATTCAACATAACTAGCATGAATAATGAGACTCGACTGCATATGCGTGAAGGACTAGAATCTGGGTGGCAGGTCCAGTGAGGGATATTATGCTGCAGCAGCAGCCTAAGCTCTTGAGTCCAATGCCCAGGAAGGAAGGAAGCCTCCGGCACTGAGAGGCTTTGGGGAAATAATCTGTTATTAGCAGGGATAGTAATTCATTTCTGAAGTCATAACAGCTCGTCTTTTCATGAGCAAAGTTCCAGAGAAACTATGGGGGCAACTTTAAAAGATGGAACCTGCTCTTAACAGTGATTCTTTACCTATAAGTACAACTGCTTGGACTGTTGGGTGACATTTCATAAAAATAAGCAAGAATCTGCTCTTGACATAAATAAGGGCTCAATTCTAGATTCAGGGCAAGGTCATCCTGCAGGCTCTCAGTTTGGTGGATGACACAGTATTTGCTTCCTCAAGGTTTCTTTTCCCATTGAACTTGCCACTCATCATCAGGACTGCAGGCCCAGCACATTGCTTCAAAAGAAAGAGACAGGATCTTCTTTAAAAGGGAAAAAGGTATTTCCAGAAATAGAGGTCTGTTCTGCCACTGGAGTAGCAAAGCTTACAGTGGCAGCATAGCTTAGCTAATAGAGACCAGGGTCCCAGCACTGGCAGGGTTTGGATCTTAGCATCACCACTTACTAGCTGAGTGAGCTGGGAAAATTTCCTTTGCCTCTCCCTGCCTCAGTGCCCTCATTGTAAAATGAGGATAAGTTGTCTATACTTCATGGGGTTATTGTAAGAACTGATGAATTAATACATATAAAGCAATTAGAATAGTGCCTGGAACATAGTAAATGCCTTCAGAAATCAAAAGCTGAAGACAGATAAAATTTGAAGATTGAAACTGATTGAGCATAATGATATGCTGGAAAATGTATTTTAATTTTATAAATAAATTATTTGGGGAAAAAACATAAGTACTTTTTATCATACATCTTGAAAATTAAATTTGTTGTGTAAGGGAAGATATGTTTTGATTATGTAAATACAGTAAACTATATTCTGAAATCCATCAAGAAATCATAACTTCTAGATCATATTCTAATATTGCTTTGGTTATAGTAGAATACATAAAAGCAAAGGCAAGGAAAAAGTTCCTTATGATGTTATATGCAGGAATTTCCTGAAACTCTGGTGATCTCCTCCATGGAAAAGGACACTTCCATCTGATTGCTCATGAAGCCTAGATGTTCTTGAGTTAACTCATGAAAGGATAAAATAGGGAGTGCAGTGGCACTGCCCAACTTCTAAGGCAAGTAGTTCCCCCAAACCAAGCCATGTACTAGTACTGAGCTGGCTGTCTAAAATCACCCTGGGGAACTTGTGAAGGACATGGATCCTAGGACCATCACCAGAATTTTACCAGGGATGAGGCCCAGATTTTAATCACCTCTGTGGGTGCTGCGCTGGGGAGTTGTTGTACTGGGGAGAATGAGTTCAGGGATGTCCTCCTTCTGGGAGGAGCCGGAAGCACACCAATAGACTTCAAAGGCTCACAGTTAGACCAGGGGCTGGGAGGTGGGGATTTGTGATAGGATCAAAGAAGAGAAAAGCTTTGACTTCCATTAGGATTGCCCTTTGGTGATCACCTTCTCTGGAAGCCTTTCCTGTTGAATTTCTTGATGGGACTCTTTCTTTCTCTTTCCTCCTTATGGCATAACTGTGGTCTTATGAGCCACATAAGATGAGGAGCCCAATAGATGGCTCAGGGGAAAAAAGTCTTGGGCAGGTTTCCAAGTCTGTTGCTGGCTAAGGGGATCAAAGAAGTCTCCCAGCTCACATTTGATCCAAAATGTTACCAGGGTATCTGGGCTAAAAGGACTAACTAGTAAAAAAGTGTGAATTTTCCAGGGCATCTCACTGGCATCTCTTTTCCTCTTTCTCAGAGATCTAGAAGAGAAGACAGTAGCTTTGGTGGATGTAGATCAGGATCAGCAATCTGGAATTTCAGTGGAGTCACCTTTCCCCGATGTCCTACTCCACATTCTGCCACAAGCTAGGATCATTTTTTTTTTCCCTGCCATTGGTCAGTATCAGTAAAGTACATACTATATGTGCAGTACTATAGGGCTGCAAGATAAATTAAAGGATACTTACTTTTAGGCTTATAATATAGTAGGAAAGCATAACATCTTAAACAATTAAAAATTATCACTGCCCTAAGAGGCTCTTGGACCTAAGTCATATAGTAGAAGCATTAAGAGAAACAGTATGCAAAGTCATGTTGTTGAAATACAGAGACAAACCTCAATTTCCAACCTTCTAAGACCTGGTTAATTGGCTTTTCTTTCTAATCTATGAGCAACCCAGCATCCTTCCAGTAAGTTGGTCAGAATTACTCTCTGATGTTTGCATCAATAATTGATATTAACAAATTAGGGATTATACTCTCATGGAGTGAGTTGTCAAAGAGGGAAACTTGAGGATCAGGAAGATGAACCAGGAAGCTACTCCTGTGAACAAAGGACAAGGTCATAGGAACCTGACCAGAAGAAGGGCATGAGAAGAGAGGAGAGCCCAGAAAACATTTTGAAAGAACAAAATTTGGTGACAGGTATTGGGGACTGAATCATGCCTGCTCACAAAAGGCATGTTCAGGTCCCTACCCCTAGTCCTGTGGGTGTGACCCCATTTGAAAAGAGGACCTTTGAAGATGTTATTAGCTAAGGTGTGTTCAACTGAATGAAGGTGGGCCTCAATCCAATATGGCTGAAATCCTTAAAAGCAAAGGAAATTACACACAGAAAGAGAAGCCTTGGAGAACAACTAGAAGCTGGAAGTCAATGGAACCCAGAAGACAAAAGAGAAGATGCCACCATGTAATTACCATACGACAGAAAAGCCAAGGAACTGCAGAGATTGCCAGCCAGCTAAAAGATACCAAACTTGGGAGGTAGCAAGCCTTCTTGCTTCTGAAACCATGAGCCAATAAATTCCTGTTGTTAAGCCAACCCATTGTATGGTATTTGTTTTAGCAGCCAGGAAAAGAAGACAACAGATTTTATATAAAATGAAGGAGAAGAAAGATGGTCAAAGATAACTCCAAGTTTTCCATTCCAGAAGACAAAAACATGGTAGTAATTTATTCATTCAACCTTACTGCAAGCCTACTATGTGCCAGGCACTGGGCTAGGTGCTAGTGTCACAGAGATTAAAAGTGATTTGCTACACAGTTTAGAGAAAAGAGGGTAAGTTATACTTTGACAGGAGAAGTTGGAGGTACCAGAGAGAGTTGGATTGGAAACAAAACTAGAACACATCTGAAGGATCAGAAATTGAGTGGTAGATTTGGTCATTAATAAGTAGAGATATTACTTTAGGTAAATTCTCAAGAGTAAGATTACAAAGCTAAAATTATAAAAATACCATATGGTCCTTAATAAATACTGTCATATAATTTCCCCCAAATGGCTGTATCAATATATAATGCCACCAAAAAATTATTTCACTAAATATAGTTAGCATTAGTTGCTATCAGCAGAAAAAATTCTCTTGTTTATTTAATTTGTTTAATAGATGTATAATTGTACATTGTTTTTAATTATTACATCATTGCTTATTATGAAGTTTAACATTTTTCTATATGTTTAATAATTATATTCTTCTTGAACAAATTGTCTATTTATATTTCTTTACAGTTATCTGTAAATCTGATATTAGGAGCTTCTCAATTTGTGATATTTCTTTTATTGCATGCTTATTATTTTTATTGTGCAGTTTTAAAATTTTTATGTTGCCAAATACGTGAATATATCTTATTATTTCAAAATGACATAATTATTTCATGCCTCTACAAACATGATAAATATGTTTTCTACTATTTTCTTTGTGGTGGTATTTTTTAAGTAAGTAATTAGCCTGAAGTTTATTTTGTGTTATAAAATATGAATCTCAATAATTTACCCCAACATGATATCCAGTTATTGGCATTTATTAAGTAATCTTGAATCTCTACAAATTCTAATGGAAAACTAGTAAAGGAGTGACAAAATGCCACAGTTCTATACCTGGCCTTTAACACTAATGAGCTGTGTGCCCTTGGACAAGTCCCTTTCCTTTGACAGGCCTCAGTTTATGCACCATTAAAATAAGTGGATTAGGCTCTGGCCTCTTCCAAAATTAAGTCTACGATTTTCTGAAAAAAATTTGACCCTGAAGTCAGGATTAGATAACTGCCCATGAGCTCTCATCTGGAAAATGGTAATCCAGCTCTTTGGCTGTTGCTGTTTGTGTTTCCTAGATAACTTACAAAAAGTCCATGGCTGCACAGCCGAGGGAAATCCCAGGATTCCAGCACATTTCCTTCATTTAGGAAAGTTGCACAGGATATGCCTGGCTGACATGAATGGTGCCTAATGGGCTGTAAATAACTTTTGACCACTTGACCTTGGTCATGTTGATATGACCCCCATCAGGTCTCTTCGGCTGTGGAATCACACGGATGCCCACGCACCACTTCATAAATGAAAAGGGTATTTACCCTAATTGGGAAGAGGAAGCACGGTAATGCAGAGCAGCGGTAGCCATGCGTTTCATGAACGCTCGGCTTGATTGGATACCACAATAAATTACCCACAGCCCAGCCCTGTCACTTTCTCCTCTTGAGCTGAAAGACCCTACAGAGCCACAGCTTTGAATTACTTGCCTAAGCTCAACTAAACCCTACTCTCTATCCTGCACACCTACCTTCACCCCAGCAGCATTTTCTAACTTGCTTGTGTACTCCTCTCTGACATCTTTTCCCTGCTTTCTGGTCATTTTTCCTATCATCCTACATACACCTTTGTTTTTCCTCCTTGGGGTCTTTGCTCAAACCCAGTTTCCCCAAGACAAATTTCCAGTGTGACGGTAGTGATAACAGTACCTCCTGCTGTCACTACCATCATCACGACCTGAGCCCCTGCCACGTGATTGGCATGAAACTACATGATTCCTAAGCTTCTCATCCTGTAGGTAGGCTGCTTGAGCTGAATCTTACCTCTGCCTACCTTAAGTCACTTCACCTCTCATGCCGCAGTTGAACTCGTCTGGAAACTGGGAATATTAATATGAATACCTATTTCATAGCATTGTTGTGAGGATTAAATGAGAAGTGCTTGGAACAGTGCCTGTAAATGTTCCAATGAATGTTAAGCAAAGATGATGCTGATGATGACAATGCTGTCTCTGTTATAAAGATGAGGAAACTGAGCCTCAAGGAGGGTAAATTATTTACCCACTTGATCAAGTTGTCTGCTGTTGCATCACTAATTACCCAGAGTTTTAGTTGCTTTAAATAACAATCATTTTATCCTGTCTCACGATTTTGAGTATCAGGAGCTTGGGCAGGGCTTGTCTAGGGGGTTGTTCTGTTCCAGCTGGCATTGACAGTGGTCACAGCTGGTGGCTAGGCTGACCGGATGTTCCGATATGGCCTCGCTCACATACCTGGCACCTTGGTCGGGATGTCTAGAGCTGGGATCAGCTGGGCCCCTGACTGTCTCCAGGGAGTCTCAGGACCTTTCCACGTGGTCTCCCTATCAGGCAAATCACCTTATTATAGGGCAGTTCAGAAGTCAAAGAGATCAAACTGGAAGCAACCAGTCCTCTTAAAGGCTAGGCCTGAGCCGAGATAGAGTCACTTCTATTGGTCAAAGTCGTTAAAGTGCAGCCGGGATCCAAGAGGAGAGGAGAGAGACTCTGCCTCTTGTTGGGAGGAGCAGTAAAGAACTTGTGGCCATGTTTAATCCACCACAGCAAAATCCCATACTAGTAAAAGAAGTTTAAAACAGATATTACTTTTAAATGTTAAGTATCATACCTGGCACATACCGAGTATTCCAAAACCAATAGCTATTGATAAATGGAAAGATAGATGGAAACTTTTGTCTATCTGACCCCACATGCTGTGCTCAGTCCTCTGCTCTTCCATGTCATGGAGATAACACTCCTGACTAGTGCACAGCCTAGCCTAAGTTTCAGCAGGCTTTTACTAAGGACTTGGCTTTTACCAAGGACTGCCCATGGACGTGTCTTATTTCCTTTCCCAGGCTCAAATTTCCCTGGGACATTGATCTAATCCATTTTTCTTTCAATCCCTCACAGCGCCTAAAATAATGCATGGCATTCAACAATAATTCAACAAAATCATTCATTCAGCAAATTTTTATTTATAACAAAACACTAGAAATAAATAAGTTTAAAGAGTGAGTTGATTTTAAGTGAATTTTTTGTGCATTCATTCACTCCAATAAATGTTTGGCAATTGGATAAAATGCATATTCTATTTATAGTGTCTAAGTTCATAGATACAGGAATATTAGAGCTGTAGAGACTATAATGATCATCATGCTTGACATACCCACTTTGCACAGAGAGAAATCGAAGTCCAAAGACCTTAAGTGACTATCTTAGCTGAAACTTTGCAAAGTCAGGGCAGAAACTTTGCAAAGTCAGGACGTCTGACTCTTTCAACATATAGTAGGTGTTAAACTCTTATAAAAAGTAACTGTTTGTAAAGAGTTAATTGTATAGGAGTTTTAATACTAAATTTGAATTGGAAATATTAAAATGACTTCATGATTTTCTCTATTTCGTAAAATACATATTTCTTCATTTTGGCCACTGAAAAGGCCAAAAAAGCAGTGACAACCCAGTGTCAATGAGCATCCTTAGCATCCAAATTAAATGGCCTATAATACCATTTCTAACAAAAGGAACAAGAGGTCTTTGAAGTATGAATGATCCCAGGTTTGAGGCAACATTTTGTGGCAGAAAACAAGAAAGATATCAAAGACTAACATGCCAATTTCAAAGGAAAACTTGAAGGAATTCCTACTGACAAAAGAAATTGAAATGAATAATGACTGCAATGGATTGAAACATCAAATATATAAACTCCCATGAGTTTATAATGCTACTTAAAAAGCTCATTGGTCATCATTCAGATTTCTAGAATATTAACTATTTGCTGTGACCCTTTAAAAAAGAAAAGAATGAAGCATTTATCTTGCCTTTCCTGTACAAGTTATATTTCAGAGTTTCCAAATAGATGTCAGGGGAGTATTTCTCTTTAGAGAGGAATTCCAGCCAATAAATAAGGAAGGAATAATGGAATTAGAGACTCACCATTTTGACTCTGTTAGTGCAATAGTGGCTTTAGACAACAATCATCACTGGGTACTAAAACAATCAGGTGAAACTTCATAGTGGAAGAATCAGGCTGACATCACCTACACCCAATGATTGAACTTGGCATCACTAAAAATGGGACATTATATACCTCATACTGTGATGTAATAGGAAATATGCAGCATACATAAAGAAATATTGCCTAAAAAGTTAAAACTGTATCTAATAACTTTAACAATTCACAGGAAATATAAGGGGTAGAGAAATCAGGTTAAATAAGACCACAAGGAAGTAATCAGCCAAATCCAGGATGTGAAAAAATCAACAGGACAAATAACATGGTTCACCAACAAGGCAACAACTTGAAAAAGGGGAGGAAAAGGAAACTGTCCTAGAATGAGAGAGAATTTAATGTAATATGTGGACTTTGACTCTTAATTCAAACAAATCAGTTGGGAAAAAAATCTTTGAAGCAATCGGGTAAATTTGAAAATGGAATGACTATTACGTGATTTTGGAGAATTATTCTTAATTTTATTATGAACTTTTACCAAGTCTAACTCTAACTGAACTTTGACCAAGTCTCTGAATATTTCCTTTGGTTTTCTCTTGTATCCATCATACCTTTTCTAACCTTTCCAGAAAGCACCATAATCTTGACTCTATTTTAACTTCCTCTATAAATTATACTAATATTTAAGAATTAATTTGGCTACAAATTGATACAGTGATGGATGAATAGAGGTTTATTTTTCTTATGTAACAAGAGGTTCAGAGTTAGGCAATTCCTGGCTTTGATTTAACAGACCAGCAATGTTAAAATAGCCATCTGTTTTTCTCTTAACTTCCCTATATGATAGCAAAATGGCTACTGCAGTTATAGCCATCATATCCATCTTCAAGGCATGAAGAGTGAGTAAGGGTATGGCCGGCTGCATCTGTAAACACCCATCAAGAAAACAAAAACATTCTTAGGAATTGCCCCAGATTTCCCCTTACTTCTCATTGGCCAGATCTGAAGGGAGGTTAGGAATGAGTCAGGATTGTCATGCCTGGCTTAGACCTGTCATGATCCGTCATGCAGAGATGGGCACAGGGCAACTCTGAATAAAATTGGGATTCTCTTAACAATAAAGAAGGGAGAAATTAATATTTAGGCAGACAACTAACATGTATGCAATAACTATCTAGATTAATCTTACTAAAACATCTATTTCATTAGTTCCTCTTTTTCACCTCTGCTAAAATATCTCCAATGGTCCTTGCCTAGAGCAACATTCCCAAGAGAATTCTCTGAGATGCTAATCTTGGAAGACGCTACTCTCACCAAGACTGCGTGAACTACTGCCATGGCTAAATGTCCAATATGCTGAGAAAAGAAACCCATGCTGACGCCCGATATGGTACCATCCCTTGAGGAGATTAACCAGCCACTTAGTGGCAAGTCATTATATTAGAACCACTCCAGCCTTCAAAAAGGAGCAAATGTTCCACTTTAACAGAGATGGACACATATTCAGGAATGTGTTTGCCTTTCTTGTCTGCACTGCCTCAGCTAGCAGAGCTCTTTCCAAGAGCTCACAGAAAGTCTGATTTCTTGACATGGGATCTCTCATAATATTGACTCAGATCAAGGGACCCTCTTTATGCCAAAGGAGGTAGGTGTGGCCGGGGGCACGTGACAACAGAATCCACTGGCCTCACCACCATATGGCACTATCCGGAAGCTCCTGGCATTGGAATGGCCTCTAGAAGGTGCAGGGAAGGCATCTGCTTGGAGAAGACATCCTGAAACAACAGGGCGTCATCCTTCAGGAAGAATATGAGAACAAAGATGTAGAAGAAGAGTGGTCCATTTGACCATCGATCACCCCTTTGACCCACCTGGGGAATTTGTGCTTCCTGTTTCCAGAACTTTTGGTTATGTAGGTCTAGAAGTCCTGGGTCCTAGGCAAGCACTGCTCCTACCAGGGGATACAGTAAGCGGGGTGTGGCTGTTGGCCAATTTAATGTAATTATGAATTCCAAAAATATATTTGGATCATGCTTGTAAACTGATCTGTTAATCTAGGCATGATTGAGTTATGACTGGGGCGTTGACTGGGCCACGTAAGTAGGGCGTTGAGTCCCACCCCTTGGTGGGTGAGGAATCGAATATAAAAGGCAAGGCAAAGGACAGAGTTGAAACAGTTTTTGAGAAGCAGTTTTGATGTTGGAAAAAAGGCCCCAGGAGGAGAGAAGCAAGCCGTTCGCCTGATCGTCTACAGCTGACCCTGTGGAGGAAACAGGAGCTAAGCCCAGAGAGAAACGCAGCCCTGGGAAGAGAGGAACCCCAGAAGCCTGAACCCTGGCAAACGTCGGCAGCTGTCTTGCTCCAACACGTGGCAATGGACTGTGGTGAGAGAAGAAACTTAACGCTTTATGGCCTGGTATCTGTGAACTTCTACCCCAAATAAATACCCTTTATAAAGACCAACCCATTTTTGGTATTTCACATTAGCACCTCTTTGGCTGACTAATACAGGGGGACAGACTGAAAAAAAATTGTAGGCTGGTAAAAATATTGAAAGACACATAAAATATTTGGGGGAAAAAAAGGCATTTGTTAATCTCCTTGCTCAAAAAGACCCTAAGACAATTTGGCCCTCTGAGGTCATGTCGTTTTTAAAATAATGCTCTTAAATTCCTCTGGAAGCTGGAGCAGATCTAAAACAAATACAGGTGAGTAGAAAAAGTTATTTATGGATTTAACTGGAAAATAGAAACATGCTGGTCTTAATTTCAAATTCTTTGGTTTTAGCATCTAACAACACTTATTAATTAAGGAGACATTCACATTCTGAGCTTCCAGTTGCTTGTTATTGTTCTCATTTCAACATCTGGAAAGTTTCCTTTGAGAACAAGTGTCCAACAGAATGCCAGCGATCTATTAGGACCATATTTCTGTGACTATTCTCTTCTGATTAGACTTTTTTTGGGAGGTTAGTGAAACGGTGCTGACAAGGAGAGTAGTGCTGGCCCATAGAGCAAGAGATTAATAATATCAATAAAACTATCTCATTCTTGAGAACTGTGTTGGAAATGTAGCTTTAGCATACACATTCTTCAAAAACAGTTTGTAAGACTGATCTTGAACTTCAGAGATGGAATTCATTAGCCAATGTGGATAACTACAACTTTTAAAATTTAACATTTTAGCCAACTTTTTAAAAAAGCTATAAAAAATTAAGTCTAATGTTTGTTTTCCTTTAAGTCCCTAAAGGAAAGGTAGAGATGATTCAACTGTAAACCAATTGAATAGCCTTGACTAGAATAAGATAGCTCACTGTCAGAATTAGCCATTGATCTGTAAGAGTTCAGGTGATAAACAGCACAAAGGGAAGATTATAAACTGACATACCCAATTTTATAAGCACAATAGAATTACAAGTAAGAGATCCCTTACTGATTGTTCTGGAAGATTTCCCTTCAGGCTTTCTTGTTACCTCATTCCGTTTTCCTAAAATATGTCAAAATGTTAGCAGAATAAGGACACTGTTCTTCTGCCCTCAGAAACTTATATTCAAAATATTCAAATGTAAAATCAGATCAAAAAAGAGCTCCAGTTTTGGAAGGACATGAGAACGTTTGGACTATCCAGTGTCATTCTACAAAAACCTTTTCTTTCCTCCTGTGGGCCTTTGATACCCTGCCCTGGAAAACCAATACACGGTATTGTACAACTCGATACTGTGTGCATACTGCTCTGTGAGAAGTTGGCAGAAAAAGTAAAGGGAAGAAAGAAATAATACTCATAGTTTTAAAGGCAAATAATAAGGTCGCTGCAGGCAGAATTTTTCCTTTTTTCAAGACTTGATACCCACTATTTTTCTAAGATTGGATTTCATTTGCACTTCAATCCTGGATGAGAAAACTTTGTGTTCGTTCTATCGGTTCACCTGCCTGTGACAATCTCAAGATCTTAAGAGCCAGACCACCAAACAGGAAATAGTCCTGCAGATCAAGTTTTTGAAGCTCGCAGTCCACAAACCTTGTTTGCCAGGAATATTTTCCAAAACCTACCCATTACTACCCATTAAAATAGATCAATTTGACACATACTGTGTCTTTTCATATAAAACAGATAGTAAGACCTAATCCTGGGAAGTGAAGCCATTTGCATTTATTTATTTCTTTAATTATCATTCTTCAATGAACACAAGTCAGGATATGTGCTCATTGATGAAACTATGAAGAGGAATAAGACTGTATTTTCCTTCAAGGAGCTCTTAGAGAGGTAGGTGGGCAGCCACTAACTAAGATATAATGTGAATTACAAAGAGATGCATCCAGCTCCAAATAGGCCAAAACAGCTCCACCCAAGTGGAAAGAAACATCTAGGGCCCTTCAGAACCACTGGGACAGTTAGCTCTGATCTCAGATAAGGAGGGAAAACAAATCCCCACTCATTTGGGAATTTGTTCTGCTGTGTAACTTTCTAAATCCTTAAAAGCCAAGTTCTTCATTTTCTTTCTTGTTCTCATTCCAAAAGCAGGTAACTTTGAGTTTGCTTTGTCCAAAAACCCTCTTCAAAGTATGTTGGTATTTCAACTAGTTTTAAGTAGTTCTCATTGTTTTGTTTTGTTTTGTTCCTTCAATGCTGAAGGGGAGTGGGGGGAGGGCAGGGCTGTATCTCTTTCAGGAATTTTACCTGTTAGTAAGGCCGCTCACCACATCCACTCTCCTTACCCAGCATGGGATACCTGTGAGGCTCCCAGGTCCTTTCCAGGCCAAAAGACAAATAAAAGACTATCAGAGCTGTAGCAGCAAGCTGTCCCAGATATTAAGCCTTGCTCTAACTAGCCTGAGCCCCCTTGATTGCTCCTGCTCCACTCTTCTCACTCACTGACCCCTTGGTTCCTGGCCTCTGAGTTCTTTTGCTCATACAATGGGTCAGTTGTGATGCTTGTTTCTATCCTCTAATTCTGCCTGTAGATAACTACCTACTGCAAAGTCTCAGCCTTATTCTGATATTCATACTACTCTTTCCTAGTAGTAGATACCTGCCTTGTTCTCAGGGAGGGAGAATAGCATAGTGGAAAGAACAAGGATTTGGAGTCAGTCTGAACTAGGTTTGCGTCTTGGCTATGGCATTTATTAGCTGTGTGACCTTGAGTTGGACAACTTCTCTGGCCTCAATTTCAGATAGTTTTATTACCTTACAAGTTTGTTGTGAGGATTGAATATGATAACAATTGTAAAGCGCCTGGTACATAGTACAACCAATAGACAGCAGTTATTTTCATCATTGTTCATGTATACTCCCTGATCATGGTCAAGGGTGGACATGCCCGCTTACTGTGAAGTGCATCCATTCATCTGCAGTGTCAAGTATTGTGCAAAATATTGAGATCTTTACAGTCTCTGTCCTAGTGGAGCTCATGGATCTTGCAGAAAGGACAAGCATGTCTACAAATTATTATGCTACTAATTAATCATACCCTAGGAAAAATAAAGACAAAGTGTTGTGAGAATGTGAGAAAACAGAAGATAAGAATATTCTTTAACATGTAGCTCAACCAGTGATGAATAAGCCCCTTTAAGTCAGAATTCCCAAAAGAGAATTGAACACATTGTTTTGAATCCTCTGGGCACCAGAATGGTGATAGAAGTCCAATCAACACAAGCCTAGTTATCAACAGTGAATTACAAAAAGTAATCTCCACATCTTCCTGAGTGTATCAGTCATGGTTTGGTCAGAAAAACAGAAATCATTCCAGGTATTTCAAGCAGAAAGATCTTAATTCAGGGAATTTGGTACCTAGAAAACCATTGGAAGAACTGGCGAAATCAAGGTCAGAGAAGGCCACTGCTAGATGGAAGGGGTGCTGCTGTCTTTCAGGAAGTCAAACAATTGCAGGAACTTGCAGACACTGCTAGCAACCATCACGGCTGCCTCAAGCACCAAGATGGGTTTTTGTGGGGTGATATCATCTCTAGGATTGCCACAGAAGCCCACATCTACCTACTGCTGCTGGAGGAGCAATTATACAACTTCTGCTCTTGCTCTGCTTTCAAATCTCATGTAAGTGCCTCTCATTGGAGAAACTTAATCCAGAACTTGCTGGCAGGGGTTTTAGGAACATAGTTCCCCCACTTCCAGACTCTATACTAGAGGGGAGAACAGGAAAAAGAAGAAAGGTGCTGAGTTCCTGAGAAGCAATCCAGCACACTGAATCAGGAAGATAACCTACTTTACCACTAGGAAGATAATGATACTTTACTCTCCTGGTTACTGGTTTTAAAAAGTTTTCAAACTTTGAATACTCACTTGCTCAGAGTTGGCCTTTAAATACCCATCAGTGATCTCCATAGAAAGCTTGGTTATGTTCTGTAGCCTGCTTGCCACACACTTTACTTGCTAACCAAAATGGTTGTGATTCAGCTCCTTAGTGACCATTAGAGACCCTGTTCTCTCTCTTGTTTCATTGGTGTCATATGTGCTGGAGCAATAAAAGAGAAATTTAGAAATTCTTTTAGCAGAAACAGGCACGCCCTACTTAGAGTATGAGCTGAAAACAAATCTCCAGTAACACAACAACTGGCATTTTCAATGCTATCTTTAAACTTTCCCCATCCCAATAGAGCAACTCATGGCTTTAGTGTTTAATCACCTCAGATAGCCTAGAGATGCCAGCCCCGGCAGAGAAAAGTCAGCAGCTAGAGAGAGTTTAGCCTTAAAACACATAGGTTCATCACCAATCTACACTGAACTGTGATTATGGAAGGGTGTTTTAAAGCCTGTTGGGGAGAGGCATGACTTCCAGCTTGGATTTCAGTTAAAAGTAAATTATTCTACCCATGGGCACCATTGCAATCTCTGGGCAATACTTGAAGCATTCTTCAGGGAGCAGGAGCTCAGGGGCAGCTTAGGACATTCATTCATTCATTCATTCAATAAATACGTATTTCATTCTCTTTCTCTTCTCTTCCCTTCCAGAACAATTGAGTCCTAAAGTTCTCTGATTGGTCCAACCAATGTAGGCATCCTCACCAGGGTGGAAAGAGCTGCAGGGGCCAAGCAAAGGTATCAGAGCCTCATCAGCGAGGTGGTCCACCATGCCAGGGTGGGGGTGGCTGCCTGTGGGGGACATTGAGCCCATCTGGGATGAGGAGAGTGTCTGCAAAGGGCAGAGTAGTCCAGACACTTGAGCAGAGTGAGGGAGGCCCCCCTTCAGAGAAGGGGCCTAGCATAGCACCTCAGAGCGCACGGGCTGAGGGGGCATCAGTGCAGGGAGGTGCAGCCTGTAGTGTCATGTCGGATCCTGAGCAGGGTGACTAGGGCATCTGCAGGGCAGGCAGAGGCCCGGCATGGAGTATCAGGGCCCAAGTGGGCATAAGGGGTCGGGGGGCAGTGGCAATGGGAGATGGGTTATATCAGTGGATTGTCTCCTTGGGCTCCTCTTGGCTGTAACAGTTTCTTAGACTTTCCTTGTTTTTGATGACTGTGACAGTTTTGAGGAGTACTGGTCAGGTATTTGGTAGAATAGCCTCCCATTGGGATTTTTCTGATGTTTTTCTCATGATTAGACTGGGGTTATGCTACCAAGAAAATTCTAAATAAAAGAGCTAGTCATATTATTTCCCTGCTTAAAAACCTTCGAACAGATTGCTGCTACGTAGAGAAAAAATACAAAGTCTCCAGCTGAGGGTACTCAGTCAGGCCCTCTGTGGTCAGCTCTGAATGCCTTTGCTAGTGTTAGCTACAGCTCCCCTGCAAGTTTTGTCTGCTTCAGCAAATTAATGGCCATTTCTCAAACAGGCCATGTGCTCTCCCACCTCTGAGCACATGCTAATCTTTCCATGTGTCAAAATCCTACCATCTTTCAAGGCCCTGTTCAAATGCTGCTTTCTCTCTAAGGTCTTCCCACATGCCCCCAGTTGGAAAAAATTTATTTCTGCTTCCCCATTGTCCTACTACATTTTACTTGTACTACCTCGATTATAGCACTTTCAACAATCTGTTTTTTATTATAGTTATAGTCTATAGTGTGGGGGATATGCCTGTCTCCCCTACTATAGAATGAGTCTTTGAGGGCAGGGCAAGGATCCTTTCCTCTTTATAGTTCTCCCACAAAATCCAGGACACTGTCTTGCTAACAGCAGGGGCTGAATAAGTATTTGTGAATTTAATTGCTAGGTGGTATCAGTGAAAATCTGAGCTTGGTGTATAAACTGGGTACCTATTTCCCCTTTTCCTAGCTCATGGTGTCCTTTCCCCCCAGGTTATTCCCTCAGTACAGGGGTTCCAACCCCTCAGTCAACTGGGGAAGCAACAGAAGAGCTAAACAGAGCGCCTTGTACTGTGGCCACAAGGGGGCGCGCTGGTAAGAGAGCAGCCGTTGACCTGGGGAGTCTGGGACCTGTCCTGTATTACCTCCACTGACCTGGGGCTGGGATGGTGCCTGCCATCACAACCCTCCCCCTGTTCAGACACAGCCACCTCAAGCGTGGGCAAACATCCTCAAAGTGGGGTTCTCCACTTCATGCTAGAACCCAAACCTTCTTCTCTCCTCACCCCACGCTCCACCTCCTTTGTCTCTGGTCTCCACCCTCCTAAGGAGCTGCCACAATTATATAAAGCTGCTTTATATTCCCAACTCCCTTGGCAGAATTTGTGAGTTGATTATAGTGCCTCAAAGTACCCTCAGGTGTTACCAGTGTGTTTCTGGGACCTCTCTGGATGGAGCAGAGAAAACAAAAACAATACTCCCACTTCAATATGCCACATGGATTCGATCCCCCCCCCACCCCAGGCATCTTCCTGGATTCATATAGGGCAGGGTGTCTCCACCACGGCACAATTGGCCTTTTGGGCCGGATAATTCTTTGTGTTGGGGGGCTGTCCTGTGCCTTGCAGGATATTTAACGGCATTTCTGACCTCTACCCACTAGATACCACAACCACTACCCCTCCCCCGAGCTGCGACAACCGACAATGTCTCCAGGTATTGCCACATGTTCCATGGGTGGCAAATATCACTAATTTGAGAAAAGCTAATAAAGGGCTTTCCTGGGACAAACTGCCACATGAGGGCCCCCTGTCAGTCTGACTTCACTGGTTCCAGATCCAGCCCTCTGATTACTAGCCCTTGACATGTTCGGCGAGTTAGTGTCCATAGTTCAGCCCTTGGCATTGGACATTCCTGGGCAGCTGCCTCCGGGATGGGTGGCAAGACTGTCAGCCGTGGCATTGGAAGTGATTCCCAGTGACCACAGTTTGAATAAGAGGTGAGAGAGGTGTGCCTTCAGCAGGCATCTGTTCAGGTTGGGTACTGCTCCTTTGAGAATTCTCTTGCCTCAGGGTCTGGAACTGTAAACCAGGGCCCAGCAATGGGCAAAAAATGAGCAAATGAGATCGACCACAAGGCTCATTTTCTAATTACCCTATATTGCTTTGTGAAGTCGTTTTGGAAAGATCTCGTTTTATGGAGTCCACCTAAACTGAAGCAACACAAGATATCTTCCTCCCCTCCTTTAAGAAAACTCTTCAAAGGGTCAAAAAGACATTCTGAGGGGTGGATCTTTAAATATATATATATAAATTTCCACCTTCCTTCAACTTCACATATACACAATTTCACACCTGCACACACGTTTATCCAGGTTCTTTTCCTCTCTTGAAACGTTCAATATATATTTCTAAATGAAGATAAATTATCTTGTCAATGAACATTAGAAACTACAGAAATTGTTTACAAATCCCCTAATAACTTGCTTTTCTGTAAAATGCAGCAGTACAAGTTTACATTATATTGGTGTTTTGAATGTTTCTTTATGAGCTTTTTCCTTGGTGTTAAATAGCCTAAAGTACCATATGTTTCTTAATAAAAAAGCATGTAAAATCCTACATTAATAAACTGTACTCAAAGAAAAGCTGCCCCAAGATGGCTCTAACCAATCCTTTTTACGGGCTTGCCAACAATTTCAAGACTGTTTTAATGAAAAAAATTTATGTTCCTGTCTTTGTGGACCAGAGCACACCAGTTCCCTGCCTGGTCACCCCCCACCCCACCTCCCAGGCCCAGCCAATTCTCCAGTGCCCTGCAGAAGGGGGCACTCATAGTTTTGCAGGCAGTTCACTGGAAGGGCTGAGCCATTCTAGAAGCCCTGGCCCAGACATATGGTCAAGCAGCTGCTTGCAAGCCCTCTGGAGCTCCAAGGCACCTAGGTAGCTGGTGCCAGATGCATAGCGTCTCCAGGGACCATGCTGCCACTCCAACAGTCACGCCAACCTCTCCTGTGTAGGCTAAAGCAGAGGATACTGCAAGGCTCAATGAAGCCCAGCATGAGGGTCCATGAGCATGTTTCCAGACTTAATGTTTCTCATTATGATAGTGGGGAGAGAACAAGGCCTTTGGACCAATATTTATCATTCTATGTATAAGTGCTTATTTATTTTCTATTGTAAGATACAAGATGGTAAATTCCTTGAAAGTGGAGATTGTATTTTGTTGATCAAATATAGTGTTTAGCAACACTATGCCTGGTTTAACAATAGGCCTTCAGTCTATAGACCTTAATTGATTTGATTGCTTTCAAATCCCAATTTGGCCATATACTAGCTATAAGTTACTTAATAAATGTCTGTTCATTAAATGAATGAGTGGGATAGAGTATGTTAAGTAACTGCCACATGTAACTACTATATGATCGAAGTCACACAATAAATGATGGTCACCTTTATTATTACTTCTATTATGAATAAGGTTAGCCATGTGAACCTGGGGCAATTTAACCTCTCTGAGCCTGTTGTGTGTGTGTGTGTGTGTGTGTGTGTTTAATCTACAAAATGGCCTAAAATCATGATTCCTATCTCCTTACTAGGTTACTGTGAGGATTGGAGACCCAGAGTTGGTACTCGGTAAAGGTTGATTCTTCAGTTCATTCACAGTAGAAATGACAACCTTGCTTTCTACCACCTGCTTGAACACAAGATCACCACAGCCTTCCTTGCTCAGCACATAATATAATATGGCCACAGTCCTTCAAAAGGAAGATGTGATTCCACTGCAGCCTTCCCCTCCCCATCCTTATAAAGAATATATAGTAGGAGGTGTCCTGGCTTGGAAGAAATACTAGCCAAATTTGTGGCTAATGTCTATCAATTTTATTGTCATCATCTTCAAACTTTTATACTTTTTTCTCTTATTTCTTTTTCTTCTGGCTCTTAATACATTTATTTCTGAGAAATGCTAGCCAGTCTCCACAGAACTAATGAGAAAAGAGAAAGAACTGTTAACTCTTCATGGTTGTGCAAAGACAGGAGAACATTGCTTAAGACCAGGTATAATTGTTGCATCAGGAAGAGTGAACTTTTCTTGGGGTAGGGTTGAAAATTGAAAGAGACACTATGAGCAAGTGTTGAGCACATTATTGCTTCCTACCTAGAATTATTTCCCTAATGAGCTCTGGGTTTATCTGTTTGTTTTTTTCTCATTTCTTGGATGGTTTTGTGTTTTAGGTATTCAATCTCTGTTACAGACTGTCATGAAGGAAAAACAGAGTATGTGCCTTCCTGTGTGGCCACAGAGACAGAATCAGAACAATGGATGGCCATCATAAAGATGATATTCTGGGCCTTAATAAGAAAGAACATTCCAGCAATAAAAATGGTTTAACAAAAGGAAGGAGCTGGCTAATGGACAGTGAGCTCAACACCCCTGGAAATGAGTGAGCAGAGGTTTGGAAAACCTGGACAGAGGTACCAGAGAAGACATTCTTGCTTTGAATGGGAAATTGAACAAGACGGCACATAACAAAATGGAAGATTCTTTGGCCCTACGATTAATATAAACAGGTTCTTATTTCTGCCCTCACATGTCTACTTAAGCTGGATGAACTTAAAATACTTCCTTCTTTGAAACAGGCATAATGAAACTAAGATTGGGTTAGCGTCTGTCTCAGTAGCCACCACCTGGTTAGTTTGGAAGATGCCTTTTGGTCAAGGGTTTCCTGTGGCTGAGGCCTTACGGCCGTCCTCCTAGCCCCTTGTCATAGCTGGCCAAATTTACTTTTTTTTCCCTCTTTTATCCTGGGACTAGTTTTCCCCCCTCTCTGGTTTTCATCTGCATGAAAAGGTTCTGACCCTTGACTTCTTTTGACTCCTGGTCTCTGCACATGCCCTGACTTTTGCTTGTCTGTTTGGTGTCTGAATTTCTGCTTTGCCTTGATTTTAATTTATATTTGTATGCAACTCCTAACTACTTTAAAATTTATTGTGATGGTTATATGATTGAACTCTGGATTAGCCTGGGTTCAAATCCTGATTCTGTCACTTGCTAACTGGTATACTTTGGACAAGTTACCTTAGTCCTCTAAGCTTTGTTTTTCTTAAATTTCAAATGGAAATAATTATAAATCCTATGTCATAGGAGGATTGGCACACAGTCTGTGCTCAATAAAATTACTACAGTTAGTATTTCACAAAGAGCCTGAATAAGGCTTTACTCTCAGGTACCAGCTTCTGGACCTTTCTCCATGACCTGACTCCATCAAACACCATTCCAATATAAACAAAACCTTAATTTAGGCTTCCCATGCTTAACATTATGGATATGTTCCAGTTAATTTAGCTATAATCACATTTCCATAAAATGAGTCATATTTACCCCTTAAATTGCATTGTAATAGAGTAGAACCCAATTCTCTCAAAAACATTTTGGACCCTGAGCATAATAAAGTTGAATTTCAGAATTTGGAAAATCTTTTAAAATCAAAGTAACTTATCAGTGAGATATTAATCATATGTAAATTTGCTGTTACAGTCATGCACCATATACAAACACAAGAAGCATGGAACCCCCAGCTTCCATCTGCCTGTGGGATATAATCCTTTAAAATGATTGTGTGATTAAATTCATGAATTTGTGAGTTTAGAAGTCTGTCCAGTAAAGTGAGATCATTTGTCAGTGTTGCAAAGTCGCTACTCACTATGTTTAGCATTAGTATTCCATCTCAGGACAGCTGAGTTAAAGAGAACCAGATATCATGTGGGTCCAGACAGGAGGGCCATGGAAATGTTTTTGATGAAACAGGCACAGAGCATTCTTGTTAGCCATTGGTTGCTTCCTGAATATGCCCATCTAACTAAAATTCACCAGACTCCTGGAAGCAGGACTTGAACCAAACCTAACTCCAAACCAAAACTCAAACAGAACCAGACCCAAATGTTAACGTTTCACTAAGCCATGAACTGAACCAACTTTCCTGGGGCGGGGGGACTACTAAAGCAAATTGATTTGAAGCCTAAACTATTAGTTTTAATGAAACTAATGAACTTGAATAAAATCAGATCAAAATATTCCCTGAATTGAGCTTAAATTAAACAAATAAACTTTTTATTTCTTTAAAATTGAATTCTTGGCTACAAATAAGGCTTACTTTAGTGCATATATTTAATTCAATGCACATATAGTTGATCTTAGGCAAGTTATTTTACCCCATGTCATTATTATCCTTTATACATAGGGGTAATTATCCCTACCTACTTTAGTATAGTTACTTGGAAGAGTAAATAAATCAATAAGCACTTCCATTGTGCTAGCAATAGTAGTATTAGTTCTTCATTGTGTCCAGCACACAAAGGGTCAATTCTGCATTCTAAGTCCTCCAATATGTTCACTAGCCACCAGAGGGCAGCAAAAAGGTAGAAACCCTTGCTGGAACTGACTGTGGAGATTGTCCTATGTATAAGGACAAGCACTGAGTGCATATTGTGTACCAAACACTGTTCTAAGCATGTTGCATATATGAACACATTTAATCCTTAAAGCAAGGTTATGAGCTGGGTCCTGGTATTATTCCAGTGGAGCAGGTGAGGAAACTGAAATGAAAGAGAGGTGAAGAAATTTGCCCAAGGTCACACAAGTAGCAGGTAGCAGAGCCTGGATTTGAACCCAGGCAGCTTGAACCTCCAATCTTAACCTATCACCATATGCTTCCACTTGACCTTCATTTTGGAGGATGATAATCTGCCAGAGGTTCAGATCCTGGCCGCATTAATAAGCATGGGTGGCAACTGCATCCCAGGATGACCTTATAAAGTCTGTCCAGAGGACTATGATGGGGTTAGCAGCAGCGAGAGATTAATGCAGGGGCATAAGCATAAACCAAGTAACAAACAGGGAGAAGGTTCGAGCAGACAGGAAGAAGATGGGATTCAGGCACAAACGGAAGAAAAGGATCCAGACAACTTCCCTTGACAAAACATGTTATCCTACTATTTTGTGTCCAACTGGCCCACCCTCCTGTGGTGTCCTGAGGTTTAAAAAGCCAATACTAGCAAGACAACAGGGAGCTGACTCCCTTCCATTTTCACAGCAATTTCCATCTTCTATTTTTTTAGTTTACTTTTTAACTTGAGTTAAAAAAACAAAACAAAAAGAAACCTTTCATTCAGGTCATCACAGCTAAGTCTCTCAAAATAATAGCCCTTGCTCACTTCCCATCTTTATTTCCAATGCCCTCTTCAAACCACTCCACTCAAGACTTCTGCCCTCACTGAAATTAACCTCACCAAGATCACCAGTAATCCACCAATTGCCAAATCCAACACACTTGTCTATCTTTTCCGATGTGCCTGAAGCACTTGACTTTGTCGGGCAAACTTCATTCATGAAACTCTCCTCCTTGATTTGAAATTCCTTGTTCGACTGCCCTCAATTCTGGGTCTACCTTTGTTTCTCTGAACACCATTTGTTAGCCTGCTTACTTCCTCCTTTTTTCCCACCAACTCCAGTTAAAAATACTACAATAGTTTCTCACTGGTCTCCCTGCCTCCACTCTGGACCCTCCAATCCATCAGCACTGATACCAGAAAGAGCTTCTTAGACTACTAAAATACTAATCTGACCGTGTTTCTCCTCTGCTTCAGATCATTCAGTGGTTCCTGTTTCCCATGTCAGGAAAATTATTAGTGTGGCATTCAAGATCCCTCATGACTTGTTTCTTCCCTACTTTTCCCTGTGGCTCTGGCTCGCCTTCATGTGTGCTCTCTATCCCAATCTATTCACGCTACTCAGAGTCATTTAAACTCCATGGCTTCTCAAGTCTCTTTTCCTTTGAATCCTTCAAAATTCAGTTCAATCATCTCCTTCCCCTTCTATAAAGACATCCCTAAAATCTTTTCCCCAGGCAGAGATGCTGGTTTCTCCCAGAGAGCTCCAGTGCTTGGGTGTCATTGCATGCCTAGGGCTCATTCACAGCCATGGATCTCATGTGCCAGACTCTGATCCTTGAGCAAGGACATGTGGGATTTAGCCTGGTTATCTCCAGCACCTTGCACTTAATATGTCTAAAAATGAATGGGTTTTCTTGAGAAAAATCAATCACCAGGGAAATTCTGGAATTAAGGTACAATGACTGGTACAGTAAGTACTTACAAAATGGTAAGTGATTGGGAATTGGAAGCCTGACTAAGAATATATCTTAGTAATTCTTACAGATCTGAAGGCTAGAGTTAATGCTGAAAGCTGCAAATTAGAAGTGGAAGTCATCATATCGATTTTATTTCTTTATCAATGAGAAGGAAGGGAGAATGTTAATGAGAACCAGTAGTACCCAATCCAAGCAGCTCTGCAGGCCATGGAGC
>JAQZBX010002551.1:0-71218 GCA_029593785.1 Cabassous unicinctus
AATATTTACTAACTGTCCGGTTTCAAGGTGGATATGAGATTTAACAGTGAAGGTCGGAGGTGTTGTCTTGATCCCCATTGAAAATACAAAACAACATCTAAATAGACAAATAATGACATAAATTCAAATTATGATTAAACTGTAAAGAAAATAAGCAAGGAAGAGGAATAGAGAATAACCTAGAAGATAATTTACATAGTGTGGTGAAAGGAGGACACTGAAGAGATAGCCTTTCTTTTGAGACCTGAAGTCATAGGAGTTAGTTTTGCAAAGACCCAAGGGAGGGCATTTATGACCAAAAGAAAGAGTGAGAGTGTGACAATTTAAAAGAAGACAAAGGGGAAGAAAAGTGATGAGCAAGGAGCCCAAGATGGAAACTGGATGCCATATCACTCAGGGCCTTTCAGCCAGGTTAAGGACTAAAAGAACTTATATCATTGATGTAGAGCAGACGCCATTGGAGAGGGAAAAATAGGTGTAATATGGGGGCATTTTCAGGACCTGGGAATTGTCCTGAATTACATTGCAACGACAGATACAGGCCATTATATATCTTGCCATAACCTATAAAATTCGGCAGGAGAGTGTATAAACTACAATGTCAACTATAATCCATGCTTAGTGGCAATGCTCCAAAATGTGTTCATCAATTCTAACAAATGTACCACACTAATGAAGGATGCTGTTAATGTGGGAAAATGTGGGAGGGGGAGGGAGCGGGGCATATGGGAATCCCCGATATTTTTTATGTAACATTTATGTAATCTATGTATCTTTAAAAAAAAAAAGTATATTAAAAGAAATAAATACCAGTTTTTATCAGAGGAATGACACAGGTGTGCATGTGTAAACATAAATAATTGATTTTTAACACTTTGTATTTATACCTTCTTGAACAATTACCTCATTATATATGTGGATTATTCTGGCAAGTGGCAAGGAATGCTGACATACTGTCTGTTACATGCTGTTCTATACATTTTGAGGTATACAAGTTGTAAAGCCTGCTGTACAGGTGAAAGTGGCATAATAAAAATAAAATCTAAGCCATAGTGTTTATTCTGTGCTACCTATTATTCTACGTAGTTGCTTTGCACATGCTAACTCATTTTAATCCTCACAACGACCATATGATGTAAGTAAGTTTTTGTCACCAATTCTCAGATGAGGAAACTGAGCCTCAGAGGCATTAAGTTGCCCAAGGTCACATTAGGAAATAAGTAATGGAGCCAGGAGGCAGGCGGGGCAGCCTGATTCCAGATCTTGTACTCTTAGAGCAGCATTACTCAAAGTCTTGTCCATAGACTGAGCCAGGCTGTGAATTGTCTCCCACTGGTCTACAATGAGGTAAATATAGAGATTGAAAGTAAATGTGTCATCAGTGGTCTTGTCTCATTGAACAAAGTACAGACCAATCTGGGTGTTGTTAGAATTGTGGAATTGCATGTGACATGAGCTGAATATGAGTCATGAACTGTAGGACCATATATCAACCCATGATGGATTAGAAGAAAAATGGCCCTAGACCTCAGATAGTTCAAGAAGCATGACTCTAAACCCTATGCTCTGCTGTGGTAGTTGAAATTAGGTGTTAAATCTACTCTCCTGTGTCTCTTGATCATCCACATGATACATCATGTACGAAAGGTGTCATTTGCAATTTGCCTTGTGGAAGCGCATTTTCTTTTTGCCTCTTGGGCATTTGATGAAGCAAGTGGGAGAGAAAGGAAGAAGTCCTATGACTGCCCACTCTCCTCTGCCACTGCCAAGTAGTAGTTGGGGTATCATATCATGATTGTCAGACCTTCTTGTTACCAGCCTGCAATACTTCCAGGACCTGAAAGCCTGTGAGAAGCAAGGTCATCTAAGTGCTAAGTACTTATCAAAATCTTCTCTGGTCAAGTGGTCCGGAAAATTTGAACATCGTTAATTGGGCCAATGTTATGTGCTACCATTTTCTCTCCTAAAGCAATAACCCTGTCTCTAGCCATTTCAGCCTGTGGAAACAGGATTGCTTATAATATTTGGATAGATTCCTGAACTATCACCATGGAGTGGTGACAGAGGATGCTGATGGGATTTCACAGTGCCATCTTTGGGTGTGAAGAATGGCATAATTATCCTCAAGTGAGGAATATAATATAAAAAGAATTGAAGAGGTAGTGTTCTTAACATTATGCAGAAAAATCAGTGCCAGCAGCACATAACCCAGAATAATCTTTATAATCCAGAAATCTTTCATTTTTAATCCGTTATAATGACCCTTAAACCATATCCCCTCCTCTTACTCTACCTCGAGGTTGATTTTGTTCCTTTTAGCTAATGTCTTTCTCTGTGATATGTGGCACCTGGCTGGAAGTAATCGGTTCATTTTTGTCCTTTTCGTGGTTGTTGATGGCAACTCAAGGGTTTGTTGCTCCATGTTGGCTGTGGAACCAGATTCCTCACACTTTTCTGAAATAAGTAAATAGCTCCCACATTCTAGTGGAGGGACAGTTCTATACCGGTCTTTCTTTTTTCTTTTTTGTTTAGTGGAGAATTAGGGAAGCTTATGAAAAAAAAATCATAGTGCTGAGTAAATATTACCACCAGACTGGCATTGCCTTACCTCTTTGAATAACTGAATCATAGGCCTGATGAAGATATTCTGCAGGCTTATGATTCTCACAAAGACCAGAAGCCACCATGAGCAAGTCTGTGACAGAGGGAAAATGTAGAATTTTTGAAAGACATCTAGTTCCCATGTTTTCTTAGAAAAAAAAAAAAAAAAACAATGGACATTTCATTTCAAATGAATTACCAACTAATTCAATAGAATTCATTTGTTTGGATACCTTGCTTCATGGCTAGTAGATGGGAACAGAAAAGCAGTTCCTTTTTAGCACACAGTGGCACGGGTACCTAAAAAGCATAGGTATTTTATTTATTTCGTCCTTGATACTTACTATTACTTGCATCTTTGAGGTCGCAATGTCTTGTCGTGTTGCTTTATTACCTAAATTGCCTCATAAGAAATTTGCCTATCTAGGTGCGGGAGAGGAAGAGATATTTGAAAGCTAATTATCTGAAGATTTATAAAGTTCTTCTGCTAACTCTTAGGGGTATCAAGAATTACACAGCATTTATTGGGTGACTACTGTGTTCACTGAGGTACTGGAGGCAACATGTTGTTTTAACTCAAAAAAAAAAACAATGGACATTTCATTTCAAATGAATTACCAACTAATTCAATAGAATTAGTTGTTGTTTTAACTCAATTACAACATGATCTACTAAGATAACTTCCATTAAACGTAGACTCTAATTATGTGGCAATGCAGGATTTTTTCTCCATTTATTTCCCTATTCCTTTCCTGCCTCCATTTAAATAAACTAATATAAAAATCTTCTTTCCGTTTCAAATATAGACTATCAATATATAGAATTCCGGATTTTTTCTTATTGTTTCTCTTCTTTCTTTTAGTAACCCTATTTAAGCAAACCAACAAAACCTTGGGATGATTAATGAAAGGAAAAAAAAGTATACACACCCACTTAGCCACACACGTTGTTTAGTGATCCTATGATGAGAAAACAAAACAAAATAAAAATACCAGGAAATCTGGCCTCTTCCTCGAGGTGTAAGGCCTCACTGTCAACGAGAGTGGCTAGCGAGCATTGCCCTACCTGTCTGCATAGCTATCAGGACCCTGAGCAGCCTCCCGGGCTACAAAGCCATTAAAATAACAAGGCCTTTTCCTTTTAGGATGCTGCATTTTGATTCCATAAATAAGTAAAAGTTTTTCTCTAAATCGTAAAAATTGAAATTTAAGTGGAAATATGAGAATAACTCGAGGAGTGGATGTGGCTCAAGCAGCTGAGCATCCGCTTCCCATATGGGAGGTCCCGGGTTCGGTTCCTGATGCCTCTTAAAGACAAAACAAACAAACACAAGCAAGCAAACGTAAAAAAACCAACTCAGGGGAGCCGATGTGGCTCAGTGGTTGAGCTCCGGCTTCCCACATACAAGGTACCAGTTTCAATCTCCAGCCCCATTACCTCAGGAAAAAAAAAAAAAGGGAATAACTCAGGGTTCCTCTCACAACTTGTGGTTCTATGTGGGGACTGTTATAATCCATACCCTATTTTGCTCTATTTTGTTTCTGATATCAAATGCACGTCTTTCGGTTATCAGTGTTTCCTATTGCTACTTATCCCCTTTAAAGACTGTGGAAAGTTATTTCTGTAATGCTAATCTTTCTTCCATGACATCTGTAAATTGATTTGCCAAGATGGCTCCTCTAGTCTACAAGCATGCTTTGAAAATCAGTGCAGATGGCTGGTTGAATGTTCTGTGGTTCAAACTCAAACTCTTGTGTGGAGGGGGTGTACCTGAGTGTCAAGGAATAGGAAGCATAAAAATCGAATTTCACATTGGGCTTTGAGCTCTTTTAGGCCAGTTGTCATATTCAACTTCCATCCCTCCCACTTAACCCCAGTACCTGACAGTATACTGTAGTAGTTAAGAAAATGTGCACTCTGGAATCTGACTTTCCAGCTTCAGGCCTTGGCTCTGCCACTTACTAACCACTAGGATCCTGGAATCCTAAGTTCTCATATGTTTTCAGTGATTCAGTATCTTCCACTACAAAATGGAAACAATATTAGTACTTATCTCTTAGAATTATTTTCAAGATTGAATAGATGTGTAATGTACTTAGCCCATAATGAGCACTAATACCTGTTAACTATCTATTAAGTAGTATCATACCCACCAATCTTTGAAACGAACTATTACCCTGAGGTGGTTGGTAGCTACGGAATTAGAATGGGAAAGAACCTAAGTGTGAAGATGAAATTCCAACTTTGCTTGTAAAGTTAAAACGCACATACCGAAAAAGAAAAGCTCGAGAGACTCCATACATATTAAATAACATCTGGCAGGATTTGAAGGATGGTGAAGTGAAATAGAAGCCCACAGCTACTGCTTTCTGGTCTAAAACATTTTATTGCACAACCTTTAGCATAAAACTGGTAGAAGAGTTTTGCTATCAATGACCATAGTTTGATGCCTTAACAAAATTAAGTTTGATGCAAGTGTAATTCTGTCTCAATGTCTGGAGTTTAAATGAGAAAGTCTGAAAGGAGGCTTGGACATTGCAGAAGTTTCGAGCTGTGAAGCCAATAGGCAGTTTCCTGCCTTCCCAGGCCACTGGGCCTAAAGCGTCTCTGCTCCCCTAGGGCCTCTGGCATTCCTCAGTGTTGTGAGCGGGGAAGAGAGAAATGCTTTCTAGGTGGCTCGGATTACCATGTTCTGGTTAAATGAAAATGTACTAGCGTGCGTTCTTTGTCGCCACAATTCCAGCTGTCCCAGTCAGTGCGCTTGAAGCAGAGATACACGATCTTATAACTCCTCATGCTAAAATATGTGTGGCAGAACCATCACCTCACCACCCACCCCTCCACCCCCTGACACCCTGCTTCCTGCCTCTTGTGCCGCAGGAAGGTAAAGAAGTAAAGTCTAAATAATAGACACTTTTCTGTGAGGATTTAGACCAAGATTTCAGGGGGTCCAGGAGCTCGAATTGAAAATTAAAAAAATAACTTTATTCTTGTGGGGACGTGTTGGTGTGGGTGTGATACTTTTATTAAATAATACACAGTATAGTGTGGACTTAGTAAGGGGTCAGTGGTTTTCACCTGACTAGCAAAGGGGTCTGTGGAACAAAAAAGGTTAAGAACCCCTGGGTAGACCAACATTAGCCAACGATAAATAGTATTTACCATTCGGAATGACACTCATCAAAAGACATTCTCCTTAGGGAGAAAGATAAACCAGATTTTTTTGGAGTGCTAGCCCAGAGTACCTGTTAAATGGCTGCCATTACTTTTAATGCCCAGCAGACCTTTAGGGCTAATCCCATTATCACAAAACACCCAAGGATTTTAAAGCAACACTCAAACCCTAATCCGCCACAGCTTTGTTTGTTTCCTTTTCTGACCCCATATTCCATCTCATCCCCTATGTTGAGAACTCACAGAAACTCAGACACAAAGTCTCCTTTATCTTGAGAACTTTTCTGGACTGCTTCTTTCACTTTCTCTCTCTCTTTGAAATTGGATATCCCAGAAGACATTGCTTTCCCTAAAGCCACCTCCGATTTGGGGACCACACACCGTTGTGCCAGGGGACCTTTCTCATTCCTTTTTTTCTGATCATTCTCACTCCCTTTGCTGTTAAAAACAGCCATCTTTGAATCTCATGTGTCCTCAAACCACATCACCCACTACCTTTCCATACTTGAGTAACTCCTCCACCCTCATTTCTACTTCACTCACTGTATCCTATGCTAATCCTGCCATATTCTTGGTGATTTTAGTACCCTGACTTCTCAGTTTCTTGACCTCTTCTCCACCAATAATTTAAATCTCTATTTCACTGCAGTAACCCATGCAATTCCCGAATCCTGGATTTTGTCTTTACCGATGACTAGACAGCCTTCGTTAACCCAACTTCAGGCAACTAGCTGTTTGACCACCTCTTCCTGTTCAGTACACTACTTTGGGTACCCTGTTTTCCAGTTCCATACTTTGGATATCCTGATTCCAGCAAGGTTTTAATCTCATTAGGGCATAAGAAGCATTGTTTCATCATCTTTTCCTTTGTCCCCTATTCTCCTAGTGTCTTGCATGTCCCTCATATTCTGTTTAGGTTTCATGGAAATCATTATCACTCCTTTATTTACATTTAAACTTACACTTACACGTAAACTTCTTTTTGTCTTCTCTCCCTCCTTTGAACTGCTCTGGTAAACCTTAATCCTAGTTATATCCAACACTCAATCCCTTTCATTTGTGTCATATACCCGAACATGGCTGGAGAGAAACATTCAACCCTGCTGACTGATCTCACTTTAAAATCATGACCTCTAACCTCAAGGCGCCCTTTATGCTGCCAGGCAAGCAATTATTTTTCCCTGTTTTATTCATTCTTCCACACTCATAGATGACAAATGTTTACATTTTCTTTCCTCCTCAATGTTTATCCCAGCTCATGACCTTGCTTGCTATTTCACTGAGAATGTAGAAGCAATCTGAAAAGGACTTCAAAATGCTCCCACCACATCTTCCAAACTGTCCAAACTACCAACATATGCTCTCATCCCCTTTGTTCCTTCTTGTTATGGTTGGAGGAATCATTGGAGTCCTCTCACAAGTCCGATGAACGCTTCTACTAGTCCACTGGATTCTAGATGCTCTCTCCTTTCCAATACTATAACTCCAACAACTACCCCCTTTCTTGCACCATCATTTCCCCCCTTTCAACAGGGTAGTTCCTTTCAGTATACAAACATGCTGTGATGTTTCCTCATGTTAAGAAAAACTCCCAACTCCATGTACTCTTCAGTGACAGCCAAATTTCTCTGCTCCCTTTTAAAGCAAAACTCCCTAAAAGAGAAGTCTCTAGTTAGTTTCCACTTCCTCTCTTTCACTGTCTCTTTAGAACCCACTTCAATCAGGTTTTCATCCCCACCACTTCATAAAACACTTCTTGTCAACATCACCAAAGGTCTTCAAGTTGCCCAAGTAGATGGACCATTCTCGTTTCTTATTTTACTTCAACTCTTGGCAACATTTGGCACATGTGATTGTCTTTTCTTTCTTGAAACTGGGACTGTGAGACACTGTTGTCTTTTGCATCTCCTACTAGTTCTCTAGCTGCTGCTTCTCAAGCTTCCTGCCTGGTTGACCTTTACTTCAATGGAGGATTCCAGTATACAGTCCTTTCAAGTCCTTCCAAGATGAATTCTGGATGTCTTCTCTATCTGCACTCATTCCCGCAATGAGCTCATTGATATTCATGTCATAAGGATATGATCCCCAAATTTATATCATCAAGCTTGACTTCTCACCTAAACTCCAGACTATATAAGCAACTCTATACTAGCATTTCTACTTTGGATAGTAAGTAAGTATTCCAAAGTTGACACGTTCAAAACTCCACCTGACCATTTCTTACTAACAGTTATAGACCTTTTCTATAACTATTTCCCTGTCCAAACCAACTTAATTCCTTTCCTAGATTATTGCAATACCATTTTAATGACCCTGCCTCTGTATTGTTCTGTTCTCCACCTTGTCCCAGAGTGAAGCTTTCAAAACATTTATCAGTTTACTCTCCTCTGCTGCCTCAATCCTTCCAAAAGATTTTTTTAAACTAATTCAAAGTAAAAGCAGAGGTTTTAAATAGATATCTCCAGGGCCCGGTTACTTTTCTGTTTTGCCTCCTTTCTCTCTCCTTCTAATTTATAGCATCCATGCCATGTTAGCCTCATACCTATTCCTTGAGCTAACAAGACCCCAATCACCCCACCAGAGAGAACCTACCCAACAAAACTGTATATGATATATATAATAAATCCTTATATACCACCCCTAGCATTCCATATATCTTAACCTTGCTTTATTTTCCTGTATATACTAAAACCACTTGACATGTACATATGCATGTTTATGAAAAGATGGAAGGATGGATAGGATAGATAGATCGATTCATAGATAGATTTTGTTGTTGTTTATTGTTTATTGTTATAAGCTTCAAGAAGTCACAGCCTTTTGTGTGTTTTGTTCATTGATTGATTTCTAGTACCTAAAAGAGTGGGTTGCACTTAGCAGGTGAACAATGACTGAATAAATGAATATGAGTTTAGATTTAATTGAGTTTGTCTTTTTTCATCACTGCAATATTTACCCCAAATTTGCTGTCCAGGAAAGCCCAGTTAAAGAAACACTATAATTATAGAATTTGGCATCATATAAACACCATTCTGCGCTCTTTATCTATTGGGTGGCAGAATTTTTCTCCTGCAACAGGACGACATGATTTCCCTACAGAAAGAGCTTGTGGACTGATGTTTCCCTTCCTTTAATTCAGATACATCATTAGGCAGCTTCCTGCAGTGTAGGTCTGAACATTTGAGAGGATTCAGGTAGAGGGGGATAGCACTTGACTAAAAATTAAGTCTTCTCTTGATATTTTTTAAACTTAAGAGTGTCATTTAATTGAATCCTTTTGGAGAATTATCCTACCCCAGGAGAAAGAGCAAAGTAATAACAGCAGGATCCATTTGAGCCTCTCTCTAGACAAGAAAAAATTTAAAAATTGCAAAAACGCTTCAGGTCTCACTGTGTTTTCTTCCCTTCTGATTTTCCAGGTATGTTTCTTAGCAATGGTTCTGATTTCCCTTCTTTGTCATTAGTTTTTTGCTTGTTTGTTTCCTGTTCTAAAATGTCTTACTCTTGGGATTGCCATAACAGTGATTACAGACTCTAAGTTTAGTTTACAAATTTGGTAAGGGAAAAAGAATGGTGGGAGAAAGCCATGCTTTAGGTTACTTAGCTGCCCTTTGTTCCGTGTTTACTGCATGTGTATTTGTGTTTATGTAACCAAATGCGTGTTTTGTCATAGAACCTGAAATGTTGGGGAACTTACACAACCCATTGAATGACCTCAAGCATAACTTTGTGGACTGGGCATCCTTAGTATGTTCCGGCTCCATAGTTGGAGTATCAGGCATTGCAGGGCCCACTTACTATATTGATTCAACATATCAAGATACTTAATATCCTGTCTAGTAAATGTATGAATTTTACATTGAGTTGAATGGTGTCTTAGTGTCCTAGGGCTTCCAAAACTATGTACCACAAACTGGATGGCACAAAACAACAGAAATACATCGACTCCCAGCTCTGTAGGATAGAAATCAATGTCAGTAGGAAAAGGATCCATTTGAAATCTGTAGGGAGGATTCTTCCTTGCCACTTCTAGCTTCTGGTGCTTGCCAGAAGCATCTCTGCAATCTCTGCTTCTTCCATTTTCCATGGCCTTCTCCCTGGTTTCTGTCTATGCCTGCTTCCAAATTTCCTTCTTCTTATAAAGACACAAATGATATGGGATCAGGGCCCAATTCCAGTTTGGCAACATATTAACTAATCACATCTTCAAAGAATCTATACAAATGAGGTCCCATTCTGGGACTGGGGATTGGGGCTTGAATATATCTTTTTGGGAGACACAATTCAACCCATAACAAACGGTGGGAGATATGCTGAGAAAAAGTGTTTTCCTTGGTTCTGAAGTTCTCTATGGTGACAGACGTTGGCCAGGACTAGGGAAGATGGTCCCATATAAAACAGAATCAATCATCCCAACCTACTTGAGAGGTTACAATCTCTTCTCTTGCTCACTAAATCAAGATTGCAGTTTAGTTATATTTCTCTCATCTGGGTCTGCTGTTTTGGGGCAACACTATGAAGGGGGCTGATTTTTGCTAATAGTGGCTCCAAAATTGCTTCCTGAGGGATGGTGGGGGTTAGAGACTACTGGTTAGTGGAAAGAGGACTGCTATTGAAAGTGGCCAGGACACTATTTTTTTCTTAAATTGTATTTTTGTTTGTGAAAGTTTGGTAGGGATTGATGGACCAGCTGGGGAGGGGGTGTTGATGGAGATTTTGGAGATTTTAAAGGACACATCCTAAAACACTCCTTTGTACCACCCCTGCTGAAAAGTGAGTTTCTATTTACTTTTTTGCATGGCTTAATAAGAGATGCCATGCTGAATGAGTAATGAAGGTATGGAGATTTTTAAAATTCTTTTGCAATATTGAAGATTACAGGAATTCCCCCCTCCCCAATCTCTCCTGTCTCCGTGAATAGCTTGTGGATTTCCAAATACAGGATGAAATGTTCTGAATAAATAGAGTTAGGAAATATGCTTTTGACACAATATTTCAAAAAGTCTGATCTATTACCACTTATTCAAAGAGATATTTTGTTAATATTTTGATTAAAAAAAATACATTGTCAAATAAGCTTGGGAGAGAATGCTTACCCAACTATTTCATTAAATCTAAGATGCTATTAATTGTAATATGTGCCATTTTTTAATGTACTGCTAAGAAAAATATGATGCAATTAAACCCCGATTCAATTATAAGTGCTTCCACCATATTAGAGATTATTTATAGCACAAAAGTGTGTCTTTGAATCTATGAGCCCAAGCTTTTGGAGAGCCACATAGTACATTAGTTTAGTACAGGTTCTCAGAGATACTGAGTTTAAACAACTCAGTTGAACTTTCTTTAAACTACAATGTCTTATATTTAATATCTGCCTCTCTATCAAACTACCCCACCTCATATTTGTTGAAAATAATTTGGGAAAAACTGGATGAATATTACCCAATATAAGCATGGCAAAGACAGGCAATCTATTAAAGGATTTGAAGAAATAGCAAGAAAGAGAGGAGAAAAAAATGAAGGACAACCTTGATAGGAAATGTATGTAACAAGTCTGGCCTGGCAGCTATTAAGAATTCAGCAAAAAAAAAAAATCAAAGAAAATATTATGGACAAGCTACTGACATTGGGCAAGAAAATGTCTATGACTTTGATAAGAGGAATTCAGCTAGGAAAATGGTAGAAAGGAGATTGCCTGTGATTGTGATTGGTGAGAGTTTATGAGGAGAGAGACAATTACAAAAGCGATTATAGTTATTGATATAATCTTGGCTGTGATCATAGAACTTTTCTTGAAATGCCATTCAAATCTGACATCAGGTGATGAGCCAAATTGCATTGGTGGAAGTTATATAGGAAGAGTTGTGAGTGGGAGAAATATGGTTTAGAACCTTGGAAGAAGATGTCTACTTCAATGTTGCACTAGCTGCTTCTTTATCTGTAAAGCGGGATGAATGAAATTGAGTAAGTGGGGGCCCTTGGAGCTCAAATGTTCAGTGATTTGTGAATCTAAACATATCAGATTATGTCAAGGTAGATGGGGGAATGGAATTGTAAAAGAGATACTTCCATGAAATTCTTTCTTAAATGAAACTTGTTTTGAAGAAAACCCATTTGAGATAAAGGAGTTTTAAAAAGGAGAAATTTATATATACATGTGTATGTGTATATATACATTTATTTCGTAAAGCTAAATATCCATAAAACATAAAATAATGACATGCAATTTGTTGATACTTAGTGAGAATTGTAACTATGAGAGTTATGTTTAATATGATACTTGGATTATGACTAGAATAGAGTTAAATTAAGAAAATACATTTGAAAAGAAAGAAAGATATGTAGACTATAAAGCAACCAAAAGGATATTTGATATCTGAAATTATCTTATTTTTTTTTCATGTTTGCCTGTTTTCCATCTCACTTGGAAAGAATCACTCATGAGAGTAGACTTTTCCAGTTTCATCACTGTATACCAGTTCTTATATTTATGCCCTCTGTGGTGGTTTTGAGCTCTATGTATCTCAGAAAAACATGTTCTTAAACTTATTCCATTCCTGGGGGTTTGATCCCAGTGTAAGTAGTACGTTTTGATGAGGCTACTTCAGCTAAGGTGTGACCCACCTCAATCAGGGTGATTCCTAATCCTCTTACTGGGATCCTTTATAAGCAGAATGAAATGTAGACACATAGAAAAAAAATCCACAGGAAGCAAGAAACTGAAATTTATCACAACCTGGAAGAGAATGGAGATGCCAGGAGAGACGTCATGTTCTTGCCGTGTGACAGAGGAGCCAAGGACCAAGGATGCCAGCAGCCAGGCCCAGAATGCCGGTCTTCAGGAAGAAAGCATCACCTGCATGATGAATTGATTTGGATTTTTTCTCAGCCTCAAAACCATAAACTAAAAAATTCCCGTTGTTTAAACCAACCCATTCCTTGGCATTCGCTTGAGCACCCAAGGAAAACTAAAGCACCCACAATATATGAGTCACTCAATAAATGTTTTCAAAATGAATGGATTAATTAAATCTTTTAATTTAACCCGTAGCATTTACTATTTACCATAATTTAATAATGGGTCTTTCTAAAAACCTTTGCCTTGTAGATAATATCCTTTGGTAAAATTTACTAAAATTCCAGACAAAAAATAGTTTAAATAAGAAACCATGACACCACAGTGGGAGAAATATTACATATTTATATTAATTTCCTTAATGCGACCAATAATCATTACACTTCTGTCATAGCAAGAGTAACGGAATAGAATCTGCTTTGACTTTTGCTCAGCTGGAAAGAGGTCATACCAGGCATCACTTTTCTGCAACCATCCGTTGCAACATTGCAAATGACACAGTGTCTGCAGAGGTTCAGAAAAAGGATGCTTATATTTTCCCTATTGTCATTTATGTTCCAAAGCTAAGGGTCAGATTCAAACTGCTAACTTTTTCTTTTTTTCCTTTTCTTTTTTTTTTGGCATTTTTGTGAAAGATCTTATTTCCACAGATTCCTTTAGCAGTGAGTAAACTTTTGCTGGTTTCTTGTGAAAACTATACCACAAAGGTAAACCCACAACTTTGTAAATCAATACTGAGGTGGGGGTGAAACGGTGTCTCGGCATGCCGAGGATATGAGCCAAGCTTTTTTTTCTCACTGTGAGTCTGAATTGAAAACTTCCAAACTATATTTATATGAAATATATACAAGGGAAAAAATTAACCTCTCTGTCACTTTGTATCCTAATACTACCTCAGAAAAAGTGAGCCTTTCAAAATGTTTCATTTGAGAGTTTTCTTTCCTTTTCACATAATCTTAAAGTTTATTCAAATTTAGCACTTTTCAGTGACAAGCCTCAGAGCAATCTGGTTGGCTTTTTTTGTAACATCTGTGCATTTTTGTTTAACTCCTAGAAGAAAAGAATGTTTCCATAGCTTATAATATAAAATACTGTGTGCACATATGTGCAGAAATATCTCATCTCTATTTATAGTCATTCACTCAACATTATAGAGATCCACTCTGACCCAAAAACTGTTTTATCCTGGGAATTAAAAGATGCATAAGACTTCATAGCTATCCTCAAAGAACTCATAATCCAGTATATAAAAGATAAGGCTAAAGATTGGATCTTTTGAAATTATTATGGGTAAACAGAGGAGAAAGTGGAAGAATTTAAAAATTCAAACAATTGTTTAAGATGTAATAAGCCCAAATTTTATACACACACATGCAATTAATTAAATTAAAATAATTTTATTTTGGAATGGAAAAATATCAGGAAAAGGAAAGAATAATGAGGCTACTGGATGGTGAGTTACCAGATACCCAGTTAAAATTATATTTAGCAAAACCAGGCTTGCATATAGACCTAAAACATCGACCTTGTTGATCTTCTTTGCAGATTGCTTAAGGTTAAAAAATATTGTAAGGTTAAAAAAAATTAGCTATCCAATGGAGAAATTGGACAACCCTTTGACCAGGTGATCAAAATCGACATCACCAATGAAATGCAGGTGCACGCCTTGTACCCGTAGTTGTGATATCTCGAGAAGGGCACAATATCACTTAGGTAGCATTCCAGCAAGGAACCCATAAGGTGAATTAATTGCAGTGGAACATCAGATGAACTCCAAAATAAAAAGCCATCCTTATAAAAACAACTGCAGTCTTCATAAATGTCACCTCACAAAAGGCACACACACACACACACAAAGCCAGAGAACTCTTAGAGGTTTAAAAGGAGACAAAAGAGACGCAACAATGAAAGGCCCTACGACTGGATCCTATACTGGGGGGTGGGGGGTGGGGCGTGGGGGCTGTTAAGTTCATTCTTAGGTTAAATTACAAAATTGGAGTGCTAATGCTAGATTAAAGTGTTGTATCAATGTTAAATATACTGATGTAGATAACTGTACTGTAGTCATATCATAATTCCTAGGAAATTCACATTGAAGTTTTTAGGGGTAAAGGGCCATAATTTAGTAACTTACTCTCAGATGGTTCAGCAAAAAATGTTTTTAGATAGATAGAGGGATGGATGCAGAGCTAGATTTAGTTCTTGAGAGAGCAGCAAATGTTAAAGCAAATGGGGCAGAAAATTAATAGGTAAATCTGGGAAAATGGCATATGGGTATTCTTGAATATTCCTTATACTATTCTTACAACTTTTCTGCATTTGAAATTATTTTCAAATAAAAGATTTTAAAAAAGCAAGGCACTAGATTATCATTAAGTATGGTGGTCCGAGTCTTCTCTTTATCAGAACTCATCTGCAAGAGTTTATTTTCTTTTCTAAATACCTAACTTACAATCAGGCAGTGATTCAATCTCTTGGGAAGGTAAGATGTTTTGCGCATGAAAATCGCAATATGGAGGTGTTTGATATGTTAATATTTTACTGTGTTTTCATTTTTATTATTTATTATTAATGAAATGCACTTGTCTTTGAAGCCTGCTGAGTGTTTAATAATGAAATTGTGCATCGTTCATTTTCAAATGTCTGTGCCCCATATGTCTTAGACACACAAATTCAATATGCACATCAAATCATTTCATATAGGGAGAAATACAGACAGAGTTAACAAACCCACACCCTTCAAATGCATGTGTATGTGCACAATTGTCAGATTGGCTTAGCAGGCTGTGAACGTGTGTGTTGTATGCCAAGTGTTCCTTCACTAAACTTTTCTCTACATGGTCTTAGATATCTACTTACATGCTCAGGGTATACTAGTGACATGTTTTCCATGGACTATAGTAGTTTTTATTCCTTTTCAAAGACTGGTTGCATTCTTCTGTAAGGTCCCAGGATTCTTTCTGTATATTAGTGTGCATTAGTTCTCTAATTGTGGTGATGCTACCTCCAAAGATTGGCCCTGTTCTTAGATGATACGGTGTTGAATGGGTCTCCCCAACTTCCACCATCTACACTCAGCATGTTCAGTGCAATACTAGCCCTTGGCTAGACTGGAATGAAGGAGTGAGATTAGCTTTACTCCTCCAGAGGAACTGCAGACCGCCTAAGACAGCCATCCCCCAAACTCTCGCCCCATTCCCTTTCTTTCTCTCTTCTCAAGCTTTCATTCCCTCTTCACTCCCGATTTTCCGGCTCTAGTTCACCAAGCTTCCTCTTCATTTTAGCCACAAGTAGCTGCAAGCAATTGGTCCCATAACCACAGGGCCTTGTTCTGGGACCAGTGACAGAATAAATAAAAGCAATGCTTCCATGATGACCAAGTGTTCAAACTGTGGTGAGGAAGGAAGGATGTGGGAGAGACTGCTCTGAAACCTCATCTTGGCCTTTAGGGGATTATGCACATAGCTGTCCTTAGTGCAGCTAATGAGTAGAAAGTCTCTAGATCTGAATGGGCTAGAATTTAAATCCCTTCTCTACCACCTATCAGCTTGTGAACATCATAAGCCAAATTCTTTGAAGTGCAGACTCCTCATCCATCAAACAGAAGTAATGCCAACACTGATAAAAAGGATCCTGGTGGGAATGAGAAGAGAATACACAAATAAATAAAACAATTCCACACTGGCCAGCATTCTGTCTTACATCCTATCTATATTGTTATTTTTGTTAGTATTTCCTTAATTTCACTTTTTGAAGGGTTCATCTCTTCTACTTCAAGACAGTCTCTCCAGACCTTTTTTGTGTAGTCAGCAGGATAGATACAAGGAGCTTGTGAACCAGTCAGGCAAATACCTCTCCTTTCATCTCTGTAGTCCTTGAGAAATAGTTTAGTAGCCAATGTCTCCTAAACTGCATATTCTGGAGCCATGTGCCAACTATTGCAGTGAGTGAACTATCCTTTTAGTGGATAATCACCAGAACACGGATGAGGAAAAGCTAGAATTATTTCTGTGATTTGAAATTCTTCTGAATTAGAGATCAAAGGCTCTTTCTCAGATCTTCCCTGTTGACAGAATCCCAGTCAGAACTCATGGCCATTGCCTTTCATGACAGTTGTGACTTGGACTTCTAGAAATGCTGCCAAGAGGAATATGCAGTGAAATAGCGTTCTTCCTGCTGAAATGACCCCTCGCCTCCAAGAATTTCATGTGCTGCTGCAAGTGTCAAGTGACCCAGGAAACGTTTACATGGCGTGAATAAAACCAAGGACTGTGAATCTCAACCAGCTTATTCTTTATGGTGTGTCAGCCCAGAAGGGCACTTACACAAGGGAGAGTGTGGTTTAGACTCTTGAAATGCAGCTTTGAAGAGTTTGGGTGTTTCTCTTACAATTTTCTGCTGTACAGCTGGGAAATGCTCGTTGAGAGTGTGAATCACTTTGTAGATCTCAGAAAGGTGTTTCCGTTTCCCGAGCTCCCAGCTTGCCAGTGCTGGGCAGTGTCTCTGGCTGAATGCCAGCACTGGAAAATGACTCCTTCCTGTATCAGGCCTCCTCTCTCCTTCTAGCTCTGCCTCATCTCCTTTGTTTGTCCCCAACAATTTTAACTTTATCCCATAAATTGCAGCACATAATAACCTGGAACAGTTAAACAAACAAAACCCAAACCCTAAACAGCTGTGCTCCTCTATTCAGATAGATAGATAGATGATAGATAGATAGATAGATAGATAGATAGATAGATAGATAGATAGATAGAGGCATACACACATCTATATATGATTTCATATGATAGGCATTTACCACTAATATTTTGGTAATAAAGAACTTGAATCTAAAGGTGTTCTTTTGTTTGTCTGTTTTGTTTTGTTTTTAACAAACATCACTGTCTCTTGCATTTGTGGGCTCAGGTGCAATTTCTTCAAGCATTTCAGATTAAGAAATAAGTGCTCTTGGCTATAAGTAAGAGAAAATCTATCAGGAGCTTGAAATTTTGAGGTTTATTTGTCTTTTGTAAAAGAAGGCTGAGAGAAGCACTCCAGGGGTGAGCAGCTGCTCAAAAGTTTCAGCTACCCATAGCATGTTGTCTTTAGACTCATGGTCTCAAAGTAGCTGCGGAACTTGCAGGCATCATGCCCTGATTGCACCAGTATATCCTGCATCATGCCCATGCTCAAGGCCTCACTAAGGCCTTGGGAAGAGGAATAAAAGGCAGAGATATGTGCCAGCCGAGTCTCTACTTTCATTACAAAGTAGGATTTTTTTCCCCCGAATACCCACTCAGTTGACTTCCAATTATGCTTCATTGGCCAGAATTGTCCCAAGGCCAATCCCAGCTAGATCGCAAGAGTATTAAAGAAATATGCCTTTTTAAGAATGGTCAGATAGATGGGTTTTTAAGAGGGAAAGGGCCAATGGGCATCAAACTCTATTTATATGCCAGGTTGTTTTATTCAGATTTCAAAGAGATGGAGCAAAACCATCGCACATTTTTATAGATTCAGAAGCAGAAGGGTTTTTATACCAAACAACATATTCAGCTAGAGAATTAATTTTTTGGAAAAGGTCTCTTTTCCATCCCTTCCGAGGACAAAGGCTTACTTGATACACCTACTAATGGAATAAAATGCTGTCTTTCATTCTGGATCAAATAGTTGAATCAATTCAAGGAATATTTATAGGCTGTCTACTGAGTTCAAAGCAAAGTACTTGATACCACAGGGTCTACAAAGAATTATAATGAAAATACCTGCCATCAGGGAGCTTACAATCAAATAGGAATTGGGAAAAGTGCACTCGTTAATTCTAAACAAGGTGGAACATAATGAATCGCCCAAAATGGAAGAAGAAAAGGATGGCAGCATCAACAGGTTTGAAAAGGTCATATTTGGTCAGCCAAATAAGGGAATACTTCTCCGTACATATCCATAGTTTAAGATGGATCTAGATGGATATTTTTGAGTTCTACATGTGAAATTGTTGAGAATATTGGTCAGAAATATTTGGAAATCCATTGCATTTCCAAGGCAGAACAAGGAGACTCATTAGTCAGGATCATAGAGCATGGATTATCAACAGGAGAATTACAAACTGGAAAGTTCAGATCGGAGAATGAGTGAATGTTAAGGTAGAAGGTGCTATACAACTAATCATGTGGTTGGAAACCATTGGTGGTTTTTTAGCAGGATATCAATGTAATCAGTGTTGTTATTTAAGAAATTGATTTGCTTTGGCATCTATATATGGAGTTCCGAAGAGACTGAAAGCTGAGGAACAATTTGGGAGGCTGTGCAAGCTGTTTAAAAGGCACCAGGAAATGAAGAACTCAATTGAGAAGAAGCAATGCAAATAAAGTCAGAGAATGAAAGAAAGAGTAAGACTCTTGATCTTATGCACTATGATGCACTATGGAATAAGACAGAGTGAGAATAAATGGTGACTCTTGGGTTTAAATCCAGTTGATCAGAAGCGGTCTTTTCTTTCTCCCTAATGGGCATACCTGAGTTAGATAATAAATTACCTTCTTCTGTTTATTTCATTAGCATAACTAATAAGTAATAGGGAATATATGCTTTGGATTTGGTCTTGGGAGTCATTCTCCTGAACATGATGGAAAAAAGGTTTAAAAAAGGGAGAGAGGGAAACTGTTGAAGAGAAGTGAGAGTGGAAACTTTGAGATACATCTTCCTGTGTTGCATGGAGTTGGGGAAGACAAAGAACTGACATCCCAAAAGGACGGATTTAAGCCGTCAAAATATTGTGGAAGGAGGCAGAAGAATGCAGTGTCAGAAAGCAGGAATGGAGATTCAAGAATATTGAACTATTACAGGGCACAACTACTTCCAAAGGTTTGAAGAAAATGACAGCTGAGAAAAGCCCATTGAATTGGGTAAGTAGTGAGGGTGCAAGTTTTCCTAGAGTGATTATAGCACAACTCAGATGAGAGGGCTTTCAAGAGTGAGAAGAGATTGAGGACAAAGAAGACACACATTGGATGACTCTTTCAGGAAGATCGATAGCTAAGGAAAGGAGAAGGTGAGAACAGTAGTGGGAGGAAAGCAAATCCATTGAGGATATTAAACATGGGAAGACCTGAGCATGTTGCCAGGAGCCAGTGGAGGGAGAGGAGAAGATGAAACATAAAAGAATGAAAGTGGGCAGTCAGAAGTGGCAGGGAAAAGTGTGAGGGGATGGAAGAAAGAGTCCCTCCTTACCTACACCGAGAAATGCTGGATGGAACCAGGCAAAGCAAGTATAAGGGTTAGAGGAGTTGGTTCCCTGTGTAGGGCAGACATCAGAATGGTTGAGAAACCAGGAATGAAAACCCAAGTGAAAACCTACATGGAAGGATAATAACGTGCACTACTCAAACTTCCAGATGGTTTCTGCCATCTCTTTAAATCCAGTGGAAGGTAAGTGTCCTAGTGTTTTAGGTATTTCATGAATTACAGGCAAAGAAAACCTCTGAACTCTCATCAGGACACTCCTAAATAAACAAATAAATAAGTAAAATAGTTTCCAGCATTGTCTATCACTCATTGTGAAAAAAAAATTGCCTACATTAATTACAAATTATTAAAAATGTTATGTTCTATCGTTGATCATTGGCATAATACATATTTTAGTGATATTTCCCCTAATCATTGGTAAAATCTAATTATAAATTCTGTGCAACTCTAGATTTCAGCTCTCTGAAATCTAAGAAGGGCCTCCTGCATTGGCAGTCTGTACATTTTCAGTCTAACCTTTGTCCAGAATGGAGAGTTTCAGAACAATGTACTTTTACATCATGAGAAGCTCTTTAATGCCGTCGTTCTTGCAGAGCTACAGGAATGAATATCGCTTCTGCTTACTACCGCTTATTTCAACCCAGGGCATGTTTTAAGAATAGAGATAGCAAGACTAGCTTGCCTTTTAATTTAAACAGTGATAATCCCATTAGGGTCATAAAGAAGCAAAGATGTGTAGAATGACATCGGGCGGGGGGGGGGACATCCGAATAAAGATTAGCGACAGAAATCTGCCCTCCTTCCAACTACTGCACATAAGTAGAACTGAACCTGAATTTAATTTCCTTTAAACTTTGTTAAACAGGGAAGCTCCCTTTACAGAAAAATTTTAGTCCTGAGGCTGTGTTCTCCTCAGTGCTCAGATAAGAGCTACAGTTCTTTCCTATCTCACGGTCACGGCTTTGAGGGTTAATTTTTTTTAAACTAGAAAAGAGGAAATTGTCTCAGATTAAATAAAGACAGCTTTGAACAAGTTGCTCGGAGTAAAGCATTTTAAATGTCAAGAACGTTAGGTGAAACTTCCTATACTGTAATTTAGTACAGACACCAAATGGGTGTGTTAGTTGTGAGACACAGATGATTGCCACTCTGTTCTCAGTGTTCTGCATTTTATGTCACAATATTCGCTTTTTACATTGACAGTGATAAAAAGCCACCCTAGTGACATATTGTAAACTAGGCTTTTGGATATATGCCAGAAAAAAAATAGCCAATGCTATGGCCTTCAGATCATTGAGGCAGGTATGTGTGGTGGAAAAATTATTCTAATGAATAAAGAGCTTATCTGGAGTTTCTTTAACCAAGAAGTCCAGGGAGCAATGATGAGTCCAGCAGAATCATATATTAAGCCAAATTCACAAACAGTTCAATCACACATCTTAGAAATAAGTCAAAATATCCAAGAGACTGTACCTTATTTATTTTTGTATTCCTTGCAGAGAGTTTGTTTTCAATAAATATTTCTTGAATGAATAGATTAAGCAGGGATGTAGGTTTTTGCAACAAAAGAAACCAAAATGTGAGTAAAATTATATAATAGTCGTGAGATGTGCTTTTAACTATTTTTTCTAATAGAAATGGCAGTGAGCTGGCTCTATTGATCTTTTCAGAGAGAGAAATCAGGATAATATTTTCCCTTTTGAGCACAAAATATTCTTGAATAGAAATATGGCTGGTCAAAGATCTGCAGATTGTGGAGACCTGCCCTGTAGGCGATGCACTGACTCCAAAATATCTCATCTTTAGCGTTTGGAACTGGTATTCAATTTTAAATTTTCAAGGGGAGGTGCTGTGCTCTGCACAATACTTGCAATGTGTGGCATAGAACTTCATAGCAAAAAATACTGAAGCAGAGTTGATAAAAGAAAAATTCATACCAAGGACTAGGACAATAAACTGACATTTTTCTGGCTCAAAGAAATTCATGAATTCCAAACAGACAGAGGCAAAATATACTATGATCCCATACAATAGCTATATTTTTATATTTAATTTACTGTGCATTTTGTTTGTATATGTCGCTGCAGGGATCCATGAAAGTATAAGAGAATTCCTTGAATATTTTAAGGTAGGAGAAGAAAAGGAAAGAGGGGGTTGAGCTTTTGGTCATAAATAGGAGATGTGACCTATTCTCAAGGCAGGAAAGAAAGTTACAAAGTTAGCAGTTTAAAAAAGAAATTGCATATATTCCCTGCTTTCCTGTAATTTTTCGAGAATTGCAACCATACCGGATATTTTTCCTATCCTAGCAGGAACATGCCTGGCCATGCGTAGGCTGAGGAATTAGAGAAGAGGTCAAAAGGAAATAAATGCACATGACATAGATGGATGTATTTTGTTTCCCAAGAGCTGCTGGTCTCATATTATTTTAGGAGCTTGTTTAGAGCAGAGCATGTGGAATGTTTGCTGTTACTTTAAGTTGAAGAAGCAGCATTGGGGAGTGTTCAACCAGACCCAGCTCCTGGTAGGTTGACCCAGCTCCTATGGTAGCCATATTTACCATCTTCCCATCACCCTGGTTGCGGGTTCTGGAAGGAAAACTAACGTAGGACCTGGGATGACTGCATCTCCAACTTTAGGCCCAATCTCAAGGAAGGTCAGACTTGAAGAAGCAATGGAATTTCTGGAAGGATGTTCCAGGGCTGTTGAAAACTGTTTTCAGGGCAGTTTGATGGCCATTGGGAACTCTTTGTAGGGAGAATGATGAAGTGGGATGGAACAATGAATTGCAACTGAAGCTGGGGAAGAACAAGATTTTTATTTCTCTATTTTTCTGTCACTGTTAAAAGGTTGAAGACATGAGTCTGAAGATCTTTATTAATAATTAAGAAGTTCTTTACCTCTGCTTCTCATGTGGGAAAATAAAAAAGAAAATCAAACAAAATTTTTAGAATTATACAAAACTGACCTAAAGACAGACAGTGTTACATAGTTCTCAAACCGAACACTGATTTCTCCCTTCTCCCATATGAAACTCCTTGGTGATAGAAATTTGAGTTAGTGCTATGTTCCCTTTTAATTGATTATTACATAAATCTGCATCTGGCATCGACATTTTCCTCAACTGGATTATGCAAGATCATCACATTTGTATTAGCCTGAAGAGCCGGGTATAAGACCTATCCTAGCAGGGGTAAGGGGTGATTTCCAACAGTGCTTCTCAGATTGCCCAGGTGAAGCTGGAGCTTTTGTTCATTTCCAATCCACTGAAGACGGATACTCTAGTAAAATACAAAACAAAGCATTTGAATGGCATGGCAATGTCAAATTGGCTTAAAAGCTTCCAAGTCCTTACCATCAACTTCTGCCATTGATCTCATCACAGACTGATCTCAGTTTGCAGATTGGCTCAGCCATTTATTTTACCTCTCAGGGATTCTTTTCCCTGTTTATCAAATGACATCAGGACACACTAGCTGGTTGCCGACATTTTACGGTTCATCCCTATTTTATGAGTATTTTATTTTATTTTTACTGCTTAGGGGACGTGTGCTATATATAAATAGCCTGCTATCTAAATGGTCTGTGTTAGATCTCACTGAAGTAAATGAGTGAAGAACGTGCTTTACCTGAGAGTTTATAGACTACATTTCTGCAGAGCTGTCGCTTAATTGCAACACCGCTTGCAAAATAGTGGCTTTCTTTCCAGTTAATTTGAAAAAGGATGTCACTGCCAAGGTTGCTTTGGATTGTCTGGTTCCTGCCTCCTCTCTTCCTACCCCCTGGTCCTGCCCTCATGCCCCATGCTGTCCCCTAATTGCTGTAAGTAGTATAAAGATGATGAGTTGACAGATCAAACTTGAGTGATAAATCTTCCAATTTACTTCACTAACAGAGTTGTAAGTATTGAGCTATTAGTAGGTCAGTTCTGAATATGATAAAGTATCTGCAAGCTGAACACAGTAGCTTCCTTTTTGTCTCCCAATAGCTGTGCTGAAAAGTGTAACTGAAAAAATTGTTAAATAACATGATCTTAGATAGGTGTTTAGCTATGGAAATATTATTGAGCTAGCAATGCTAGGTTGTTCCCTTATGCCCTCTGAATTTTAATGATTGATGATAAAATGGAAGAAAACATTTATTTATAGTTAAAAGCTACAATAACTATGGGTAATTGATTGCATAGTTATTTTGTGCCTAGGACCAAAACCTAAGCTTTCATATTTTGGAAATTTCACCTCAACCAGAAGTTATATCTTATTGGAAAGGTCATATATACTTTGTGTCTAAATCATTTGAAAGCCTCTGTGCTATCTCTGAGAATCCACGTTGGTCAAAACTTTCTCTGGAGAAAAACCGATACTGCAGGATATCAAACTGTTGTTTGTGCTTTTGAATGGTAACATCCAGCCTTGGGCATGATTCTGTACCCATGTTTAAAAAAATCACAGAAAAATTATTTACCAACTCATACTTTTAAATGTTCTTTATTCTTAAGTGTCTCTAAGAAAAGAAAATGTATTTTACACTAATCCTTCTGAATCCATACATATTCTTGTTCATTTTTAATTGGTTTTGAGGTACATCAGAGCACATTATTTCCTAGTGAGCATCATTGACCTCTGGCATTGTAAATGCTGCTTGCCACACATGTTGCCATAAAGTATTTTGGGCATGAAGGAAAGGAGGGGTGTTTATTAATTAGGTGAGTGGGTCATTGCACACAGACACACAGACACACCTAAACACATCTTGCTTAGCTCAATCTACAAATTGCGTGGCAATTGTTCAACTGTCTGCTTATTTGTCTAGCTGTGGAGAAAATTCAGCCATTTTCTATGTGTTTGCGATCACTCAGGGTGACCTAGGGCTTGATTTGGGCAATGTACTTTGCTGCTTGGCTTTTTCACTTGTCATTATTAGGAAGACATGAAGATACTGAACAACTTTTGAACTAATTCTGCCATCTTGAAAGAGGCGTTTTCGATGAGATAGACTAAACCAGTACTTGAATAGCCCCACAAAAATTCCAACTGAACCCAGACATGAATTTTCGCCTGCTACCGATCCTAATTGTTGAGTACAAAATGAACATGCCTTCCAGATTATCTTCCAGTCAGGTACAAATAAATCCGCGGACCTATGTTTAAGAAACCTTCAGTTTATACTGTCAGTCATCGTGATGTTTGCCTACAGCCGAGTTAAAGGAGATATCTTGGGGGCCTTCCTGAAGGAGACCTTCACTCAGCATTATCTGCTCTTCCTCAGTGAACCACTGTGGCTCAAAAGCACGCTCTCTCCAAATTCACTCTGTTGAGCCGGATCTTAAGATAATGTAAAGAAGCAATTAATTTTAAACAGTAGGAACGCCAGCAGTGTGAAAGAAACAAATTACACGGTAGGGTGATATTTTTAGGGATCTTTAAGGAGATTATTAAAAATGAAATCTGTACTAAAAGCTGCGATTATAATCTTTAAAGCTGCCCCAGAGCAATGCTTTCATTTCAAACGGATACAATTCCCCAAATGACATGCGCAGCCACTTTCTGAGGCCAAATGAAAGGTGGTCTGGCTCATTAAACCAAACCACAACCCCCCCTGAATAATCAAGCAGACATTCCTTCCACTTGATTTGTTAAGTTCTACCCCTTTGTCTTGTCATTCAATATTTCAGCAAATATTTATAACGCACATACCTAAGCCAGAACTTGGCTTGGCGTTAGAAACTATTGTTTATAACTCTTAAAACGACCTTTCACTGTGTTAAAAAAAAAATCATATATATGTGTACACGCACACACGTGTTTTTATAGTTTAATAATTTCATTTTCTTAAACTTAATTTTTACTTTTGTAGACTGTTTGCGTTCAGTTAGAAATAGCAACATATCCTTCTATTCCTTTGAAATTCCATTTGTTTTCAATTAAATAGTGAAGCAATAGCTAAAATTGACAGAGTTTTTTAAGTTTGAAAATCAAATTTGCTGTCTATATTGCTGTCACTTACCCCAGGCTTGTATGGCCAAAGAAGAAATGAACTTAACGTTGTAAGTTTGATGACCATTTAAAAATTGTTTTTACGAAACTTACATTCATGTTGATTTTCTTTTATAATGTTATCTCCAAGTGGAAGCTCTGATAATGCAGAAGCTTTCTGGAACGTTTTGTAGAACCAATGTAGATTTGAATGCAGGTCAATAATAAATTTAAAAATAATCGCAATACAAATGCTGACTATTTTTGCAACAAATTACCATTACTGCATACATCCTGGGAATAGCCGCTGTTCTATGTGGTTTACATCTGTTCATTCACTCAGTCATCGTAACAGCCCTGTGAAGTTGCTTCTAGCATGAGCCTCAATTTTCAGAAACAGAAACTGAGGCTCAGGGAATTAAATAACTTCCCCAAGGTTATATGATTAGCAACCGATGGAAGCATGCATGCAAATCTTGGCAGTCAATTTCCAGAGTTCCCAAACTTTAACACTTTGCTCTTCAGCTGAATATTAGCCACACCACACTTTTGTTCTTCAATAGACTTATACTTTGATTAAAATTCATAGAGTCAAAGAATCATAATATAGGTAGATACAATATACTTATACTTTAATTTTAAATAGGTAGAGTCACAGAATCTTAGTATAGGAAGATGCTTTCAGGCTTAGGGAATCAGCCGATTCAGCCAAGCTTTTAAGTGTCTTCTACAACATCCTCTCTCCTCAACCTAAGAGATAATTGTTAGGCTTGACTGTCACACTTGCTTCTGAAGCCAAAATGGCATGTTTTAGCTTTAAGTCTTAGCACGATCTTCCTTACAATCAGTAAAAACCATTGTCCCTCGTAGCTTATCTAATAAATCAACATTTGGAAATTATGCTTTGGGGATTTTTTTGCAGTAAATATTCTAATTTTGATAACTATAGTCTAATTTACATTATTAATGAAAATATTAATTGAATAATATTAAAATCTTAAGAGAGTTGCAGAACTTACAGGAAAGCAGTCCTAATGCGTGGCATCTTGAAAACTAAGTAAAATGGTTTTTTAATTAGTGTGCATCAGAGTTGCAGATTCACTTTGACTTAAGTCAGCCTTCGAGTCTTCATTTAGAAATACCTTCAAAGCACTCTAAACATTTCTGATATAATTCTCTAGCTCTCTTAATATAATTATTATAATAATTAGCTCAGTTGGTCAGAAATTGGTGCAAATAAGAAGAAGATCCTGGGTTTATTTCCAATATGGGTCAAAAGAGTGTGTTTATGAATAAGAATGCAGAATCTGGAGCCAGCCTGACTGGGTTGAAAAGCCAATTCTGTCACATACCTGCTTGAGACTTAACCTCTATATGCCTCAGTTTTCTCATCTGTAAAATGTTTGGAACCGTTTATGACACGTTCTGGAAAAGTGATGCATTAAAAGCAAAACCTCTGAGTGTGAAGAAGCAACCCTAACCTTATTCTTGGAAGCTAATTGGTGCAAAATAAACATTTGATAATGGCATTTAAATTACCCTGTAACCTTAGGGGACTTCTATGTTTAAAGAGGTACAGATCTTTGACTCTTGAATGTCAACATAACACATTGTGATTTTTTTTCTTTCCTTTCTAAATTATGGAGTGAGCTTACAGCAACAGATCCTATTTCTTTAGAAGAGTCTCCATCCCATTATACTGTATAATCACTATACCAAACAATTGCTATTTTTTCCCTTCAGAATATACACAATACAGAGTTGAAGAATCTACATTAAATTTCTCAGCTTTGATGAGCTGGGCTAGAAGCATTTGTCAAAAAGGATGTTTTGTTATCTGGTGGCTTTATATTAGACCCCAGCTGTCAACTGAAATCCCTGTCTTTTAAGGATGCAATGTGGCATAATTAGTTTGCTACTAGGAACCTTTATTCTAATCCCAGTATAGAATGAAATAGAGTCTTGGAGGGCAAGGGACCTTTCAGGTCATTTAGTTCAACTTGCTCATATTAAATTTCGCACAGCCATTTGGCTAGTTGTTTGTCAGTATCCTAGAAAAAGTTTACATTTTTAAAGTGACTGGTTCAGTTATCTATTGCAGCAAAACAAATAGCAATAGTTACTAAAAGGGCTAAACCAGTAACAATTTATTTTCTCCCAGGAGTCTCTGTAGTGACGTAGCAGGCGCCATTCATCTGGGAGCTCGCTGGGGCACCTCGGTCCTCCTCCACATGGCCTCGTTCTCCAGCAGGATAGGCTGGCCTTCCTTTCAGCAGAGTGGCTGGGTTCCAAGAGGAAGCATCCCAAAGCAGCAGCCCCCACTGTGCAAATGTTGCTCAAACCTCTGTTTCTGTCACACTTGCGTAAATCAGTTGTCCCAAGCAAGTCACATGACCAAACCCAACGTGAATGTGCAAAGGCAGTATACTAGAGCACAGATACTGGAAGACATGGTTCATTTGGGGCTTCCAATGTACCTGTGTACCATAGTGATGGATACTTTGTGTGGTCAAGGTCAAAAGAGTAAGTTGGGCTAGCATAGCATTATATACATATCACATAATGTGATGCTACTTAAATTAATTGACTCTTTTTTTTCATTGCTTCAGAATTCAGTGAATCATCAGGGGTGGGATTGGGGTACAGTTGAAAGTTGAAACTTTCCAGAATATAATGAACATTGGGAATGTTCACATTTGGTTTTTGCAGCCACTGCTTCTTTATCTCAGCTATTGAGATTGAGATAGAGCCAGACATCTCTCAGCATTTCAGCATTTAAATTTTTAAACAACACCAGGAAAGAGCCAATATAGTCAATGCATATGAAATAAAAAATGAACGCATGGGAAGGCCATTGTGGATATGACTCACCAAAGAGGGCAACTTTGATATTAGTCTTTTATTGGGGTAAAAATCCTTCTGACCTGAACTTACTCTGAACTGCTGCAGCCTCAGAAGGAAAAAATAAGGGACCACCATTGAACTGCTGGCCTCCTAACAAATATCACCTATCAGCATGTGCAAACAAATGCAAACATGAATCTGTCATGAAGCTTTATCCTCTATTAGGCCTCCTCTTGACCTCTCTCAAGTCTTTGACTCATGCCTATGCAAATGGCCTAAAAGCTCCATTAGTCTGGTCTAGACAAGGGAAGCCCATCTGTCAGTTTCTGTGACATTTTCTCTCTTGGATCTTCATGTGGGAATATGCCCTTGAGATACCCAGATGGATGAATTTGTGCAGTATCTGGTACCCCCAGCCTTCAAGGAAGTTGTCACTTCTGCTTTTCCTATTGACTTTAATGTTTGAGCTGCTTCTCCTTCCTGTTCCCAAAGAATAAAGTTTTCAGGCTACACTTTAAATACGTGGTAAAGCAGTTTTATTCTCAATTAAAAGGGCTCATTATTTTTTAAGTTTGGGAAGATAGAACATGACGAGCCCTCTTTTTTAGAAATCACGGTATTGACTGGGTATTTTTCAACACTGTGTGTGTGGTCTGGTCTTGACAGGAGGGAAGACCTGATTTCAAATCAGCTTGGTGTTTGCCAGCTGTTGCTGATAGCTGTTGGAAGGGTTTGGGGATGATGGGCGCATGGTGTTATTTTTTCAAGCCGTAAATGGCTTCACGATTCCTGTCCATTTTTCTTCTTTTAAAGAAAGACAACACCGCAACTGCATGGAGACAATCGAAAAAGGAGGTCCAACCTCCCTTTCTCCATTGGTTTTAAGAGTAGATTCCAGTCCCTTCCCCATCTCAGGTTGAAATCCTGGCAACAACAGGATGGAAAGAGCAGTGACCCTGTAGATAATTTATATCTGTTCATTATAAACAGAGTTTGTTCATCCATCTGGCCTAGCAGAAGAGCCACTCGTATTTCACTCTAAGTGAAGATAAGGTGGCATAAAAGTAATGGTAACCTCACCACATGGGGAAAGTAAACATTAAAGATTAGAAAACAATTAATAGAAATATACTACAGGCTGCAATCTAGAACAAGAAAGATAGAGTAGTTTCTGTTTTCAAAGATTCTCAAGTCAGTTACCAGGGATGAAGGCAGGGGCAATGGGAGTTAATGCAGAATAAGTGTAGGGTTTCTCTTTGGGCTGAAGGGAAAGCTCCAGTAATGAATGATGGTGAGAGTGCTGCAGCCTTGTGTGCTTGAGAGGGATTGGGATGGGATGCTATATGTTGTATATATGTTTCCACAATTAAAAAAAAAGAAAGATAAACTAAAAAGAGAGTAAAAATAAATGCAATACATGATACTGCATGGGATCTAAAAACGGAGGAGAAAACCTCAGAAGGACATTATTGGAACATGAGAAAAAATTGGGGTCTAAAATGTAAGCTTTATATCAATGTTCTTGACCGTGATAGCTGCACTTAAGGAGGTTACATCAGTGAATATCCTTGTGTGTAGAAAATGTGCATGGAAGCATTATGTGTTCAAGGATTATGATATGTGCAGCCTGCTCTCAAGTATTCAGAAAGTAGATAGGTAGAGGGATGGAAAGAAGGAAGGATGGGAGGGAGGGAGGGAGGAAGGAAGGAAGGAAAAAGGCAAAGTAACAAAATCTTAAAATGGTGGATCTGGATACCTGGGAGCTTGAGGGTATATTGGAGTTCTCTGTGTAGTGGATTTGCATTATTTTTGCAACTGTTCTGTAAGTTTGGAACTGTGAAATTCTTTCAAGATTAAAAAATTAATAGAAAAAAAGTCCTCAAGTCCCTGGCAGACAATGTATGCAGGCATAGGAAAGGTTTAAGACAAGGCAGGATTGATGCTTTTGATCATTTTGGCACCTAAATGGTTCATAATTTCATCCGATTAGAGCCTGTTTTCCATTTTTCAGGAAATGGTCCAAAAGACGTACTGTTGTTATTGACAGGACTTCCAAACTAGTTATTATTTGCTAATAATGTTGTGTTAAAAGTCTGAGCAGAGCGTCTTGCCAGAGAGAGAGTGAAACTTTTATGCCCAACGGTGTTTGGACGAGCAAGATAATTATACCCTTGTCCACAGCAGATGCTCTGTTCTTCTCTTTGGCACTTTCTCTGTTCAGCATGCAAATACTTTTCTCTACAAAAGTTGGTGGCTATTTGCTACGAATATATTCTTTTCCAGCAAAGAATGGATATTTTCCATCATCACTCACAAAAAGCAACTGAATTCATTAGAGTTTTTATTGTTTCAAATACCCAAAAATCTAATGGGAAACAGAAAGAAAATAACATGAATGCTTCATGTCAATCAAATGATATGATACCTAAAAGAAGTTATTTACTAAAATAGTTGAAAAACTACATTGTAATGTAGTTATATTGACATATTGAAATACAGATTTTTAAAAAATTGTAAGACAATTTGACAGTCAAATTATGTCTTTAATTCAGATATATATATGTGTATATATATATACATAAAGTCAGTTTGTGAAAATATAACTTTATTTAAATGTATTTGCAAAATCTCATGATCTCTCTCTACCTCTGTTTTCTGTAACAGGCAGAATTCACTATATACATGTATATTGATACCCAAAAATAGAGTTAGTTTCTTTCATGGTTTTGACAGTCATGTGTGACCATCCTCTGCTGGAATAAATGGATGTATACTTCCTGGCCCATGATGAGCAAATGTATTTCCACTCTACTTGCCATCTTTTGGTTGGCCCAGCTACTGTGGTTGTGTCTGTAACCAGCAGGGTAGCAGGTGTTTGGCAGTGAACAATGAAAGGAGAAGAATGGTGGGGATGTATTTTCCATAGTTCCCTTTTTCTGTTCTTAGCACAGGCTGGGTAGCAGCGCCCCCAAAGGCAAGGGCAACTGCACCTCAAGTCTCATGTTTTCACAACCACATACTGTAATCTATACTTGTCCTAATCAAGCTAATCATATAATTGGGGGGTTGGTTTCTGAATTATCCACGCAACTCCAAGAATGATCATTGTTGACAAGATTCTTATGGTAGCATTTAGCATCCAACAAATGATCATTAAGTACCAAGTACTTGTAAGTGCTTAGGATCACTCCCTGCACTCAACACTCCAGCATGCCAGGGGTGAAAATAGGTGTTGAAGGACAAAATACTTCACAAAATATTTATCACTAGCAGAGGCATGAGGAAAATGTCCCCTAGAGCCGTAAACAGGGAGGAGATAAAGCTGCCGGTGATAAAGGTTTCTCAGAGGAGGTGAAGTTTGAGTCACGCCTTCTGCATGAATAGGCTTTGCTACTTGGGGGGCATCCCACATGGAGCAAATGCTCTTGCCAAATGCTTTTTTATCAGAGCATGCTCAAAGACCACCAGTGGGGTCGATGGCCTTACCTGTTTGAAAACTGGCATTAAGAATTCTTCCTTCCTCTTGTTGAAGGAAGAGTTATAGCTGAAAAATCAGGAGAAATCCAGTATCATTTTGATAAAAATACAGAGTATGATGTGTGTTCATACCGTAATAAAGATTCAAGAGCTCAACTAATTATAAGTGTAATTCTATTGATATTTAATAGCCACATTGGGGTTTTTCAAGATATCACCAAAAGTAGTCGTAGGAATAGTGGCATAATAGTATTCTAGGTACATCCAGGGTTAAATGAGATTAATGATCTCTTTTATTCACATAGGTCATTTTTCTCTTGGATCCTCAGTACTGCGTTTCATTTCTGTTTCTAAATGAAGAGAATTGTGTCTGCGAGTGCTATCCGCAGAACTCAATTACTGCTTAAATCATTACATTCCAGTTCTAAATAACTGTGTAGATCATGGGTAAAGTGGAAAACTCCCTACCCTGTAGAACCCTCAAATGCCTGCGCTGGAGACATATTTTGTTTCCTCTCTTCCTGCCTTTAATTTGGCTTTTCTTCTCCGAGGCCACTATGCCAGCTGCTCTTTCCCAAACAAATGCACCTAGGTGCATCTGTACCGACATACTACTGTGCTTGCATCTGTACGTCTTGGGAATGCACTTCCCTACATTCAATGAAAGCAGCCCATTTTGGGATATTATTTTCTCCCTCGAAGAAAAATCTTTTAAGGTCTTAGGAGGAGGCACGATTGTCAGGCCACCTATGTCTATTTCTGATCACTGCTGAACAATCCTTGCAATTTCTGTGTTTGCTTTTGTGCCTAGTCATAACAAATAGTGAGCTTTTGTAAAAATAAAAAATTTAAAAATGATTGGGTTGCAAAGAAGAATTACCTGATTAGGAAACTTTCACAAAATATTTAGAGAAAAATATATCCTTCCCGTGTGCTAGACCACAGTCCAAGGACCACCCACTTTCCCACTGACATGTGCTTAATTGAATCTACTGCTCACCACTCTTTTCCTTCCCTAGAGATTACCACCAAGGGCTTTTTGTCAGTGAAAAAAAAAATGAGTTAGAACCCAAAACAAAGGAACATCATTCTTCTCCCAATAATTTAATTACTCAGAAATGCTTTTTGGCAAAACATAGTTTCTAGCATCTTCCATCCTCCTGCTATTTATCCATACTCTGGATTACCTCATTCATTAGTTTTGACAAGGGACTGTATTTGTATCATTGCCTGACAGATGCGTTACATGTTTCAGTCTTAAAATATTCGACTCTGAGCTCAGAGCTGCATACTTGGGAGATGATGTTAAATCAGCCTCAGCAACGCACTGCTGTCATCTTGCCAAATAACTCAGGGGGGAAATGATAAGGATATAAAGAGATCAATAAGGCAAGAGAATGCGTGCTTTCAAAAGTTAGGCAAAATATGAGCAAAGCCATCAGTCAAGCATTGAGGCATAAATAAAGCCAGGATATGCCATGTTTGGGATACTCTTATGCTACAATGAGTCACTATCCCGTGAGTAGTAAATCTCTCTTAGGTTTGCCTAACGCCTTTAATATAGGTGATTCTGAAATGCAGCCATAAGAGTCACTGGCACATTAGTCAGGCCGCTGTTGCTCTCCCTTCCTTCCTAATAGAATAAAATGAGGATATGGCTGATGAATGTTGAGAAGGACAATTCCCAGACTGTTTAGATGTGAATGGCCACACTGGAGCATACTTCTTGCTTGATTTGTATAACTCATATCTTTGTAAATATGTATTATGCAAATACCTGTCTGCCCTTGAAATGATACTATTCAACAGGACCTCCAGAAGTGCCCAGTTGTGTTGGAATTCTAGACGGATAACAGGCAAACTCTAGAAAGTGGCAATTTGGATATGAAATTCTTTATTGAGTACTAGGTACTCAGATGTGCGTTAGGAAGCAACAGTTTATTTTTTTCAATAAAGAGCATCATGTTTTTCTAGATTTGCAGAAAACAAGTAGGAATTGCTTACAGAATAAAGACATTAAAATTTATGAGCATTTGGAAGCAGGAATTTATCTTGGGGCTAATGATCAAAAAGACATTGTGAAAATGATCTAGAGCCCTTGAATGTCAGTCAAAGGAAGTCTAACTTTAGACAACGAATAATCTTTCAGAATTTTTTTTGTTTAGTTTGGGGATGAAGTGTAAAGATTAATTTTTTTGACCATAGGTAAAACATTAAGGCTGCATGCAGGAGAGATTAGGGTATTTTGGAACTTGCAAACAGGAAGGACAATTTGGAGACAATTACAATATTCCATATGAGATGTGTGCCTAGACAAGAATAGCAGTGGGAGAGGATGGAGAAGACATATGTGAGAGAGATTGAGAAGATAGCATAGGCAGGGCTTGGTGCCTATATAATAAACAGCCACGGAAATAAAAAGCAGATGTATCCAGATGTTAAGTTACCAATACATAGTTCATCTGTGGAAAATGAGTGCTAAGTTCACATTGAAAATCCATTCAAGTGATAAAAACTTATCCATGGCATAATGTAGGATGAAATGTTCGTGCCATGATCTGAGACATATGTCTCAAATTTTACCATCCTAAAAATTTATAATCCATTACCATTAATGAGTTATAAAGCTGAAGAAAAAGCTTTTCTAAACTATGAAGAGTAATAATAATAAAATCCTTTCAACCACAAGAGGACAGGCAGAAGTATCTTTTTATTCTCTCCACAGAAAATATTATGAAATTGCTGCCATATGGAGAGCGAATCAGAGGGGTATGAAATAAAAAATATATATTTTTGAAGTGTGATAGGGTGTTAATATTGTTATTTTGCCATATTTGTGGTATTTGTCAGCTTTTTAAAATTATTTCTTGAAACCTCCTTTTATCTCTAAATAAATATTCACTTTTGTAACTTATTTAATAAATGTATTTTTTTTTCTTTTTTTAAGGAACCCCCAAAGTGTATAAGCTCATGGTTCAACAAAACCTGGACTATCTCTTAGTGAGAGGGGTCTTGATTATTATAATCAAGTACATAATCTTAACCTCTGGCCTATCCATGCAGAATGTTTTGGAGTTGAGCATCCATTACTTTCAAATTTCATTATGCTTGCTAGTTTTTTCGTCAATTATTTAGCTCTATCCTATAAACTTAGTTAAAATATTCCCTAATTCTGATAAAAAGAATGTTCCCCTTTCTGCAAAGTCTACACAGTATTTGAGAAATATACTTAAGCAGATCTTTATAACTGGTTCAAAACAGAGATATGAAGTGGCCTCACCAAGGTAAAAATATATGAAAGTCAGAAGATCTCAACATTTAGAGAGTTTTAGGAATTGCAACTAGTTTCATTAAAAAGTGTTTACTTTACAAAAGTACACAATAACCTTGAAACACTGCCGATAGAGTGGAATTGTCCATCATCTATCAATACTACATTGCCCGCAAAACAAATGGTAAATAATTCTTTTTACTCTATTTTGTAATTGAACACATAAGATGTGTTCTGACTCCACAAAGACCACCCACTGAAATTCAAGTGTGTATAATGAACAAATTTGCAATATCAGTGATCATTTTTCTATTTTTCCCTAATGCCCCAGTGTCTTCAATAAAAGATAAGCTGTAACATTAGGTAGGGATAAGACATAGGGATATTGGTTGGCCACTAGAACTGGCATATTAGCCACAAACATAACATTCATTTTAATTCTATTCATAAACAAGTCTTATCTTTATTTGACTTGCTGGGGTGTGATAAATAGCTTAAAGTCAGTGGAGCACACTATGTCATGCCATTCTCAGTTTTCTGGTTAAGGGAAAGCAAGGGCGAAAAATGCTTCTAAATTTTTGTCATTATCTGTATCATCACACAAGACTATAAATCGTGTCCATGGTGGAAACTGGATCCAAGATGAAGGGTGTGTCTGTCTGTCTCTCAAATGGCTGACATATGACATGAACTAACCTTGTCAGAAGCCTTATCACTCATTGGAATTAATGACTAGTAGAATCCAAATAAAAGGAAATGTGCTGTTACACATAACATAGTCAACTTCAAGATAAATAGATAACCAACGCTGTAGAATATTGTACTACTTTAAATAATACTTCTTGATCATTAGTGGGTGTGATATAAACTCTTGCTTCTGTAAGCCTGTACCATTGTGTAGTGTATGCTTCAGGAATCTTTACTGTCCTCTGCTGAAATCACAGCATAATACTACAAAATTGTAATTTTTTTTCACTTCTCTCATGTTACTTTTATCTCTCATATTGCTAAAAGTAATTTTCTCCAGTTTCTGCAAACCACATGAAGAAGCAATTCATATCAATTCCATTTCTTGTTTTTGAGGACTCTGTTTTCAACACTAGATCATTCCACACTTACAGTTATTCTAATAATTTTTGAAAAATCTCTCCAATCAGTAAAATCTGTTGTTCATTGTTTATTATGAAGAGTATAGCCTACAGTAAAAGAAATAGGCATTCTTGTATGAATTAGCATTGGACACAGGTACTCTTTACTCTTATTCTCTAATAGAGGTAAATACAGATGGCATTTTGATATGTATCAAGTTTTATCTTTCATTTGCTTTCTATCCTGTGATTATATTTTTCTGAGGACAATATACTAGCTTCACCTGCCAAAACTATTCCTCTATTTTTATTCCCTTAGCTCTTAAAGGAGTAATTGTCACTGGTTATATTTTATCGTTTAAAGTATTTTCTCGTAATAATTATTATTTTGTAATTTTATTGTTGCATTTACCTCATTGAATTCTAATTATAAGTTCTGTTATATATGCAAATGAAGATAATGAATAAAATATATGAATGACATATACCTAAGAACCTAGATTTTTAGGTGTTAGCTAGATGTGTTTATCCAGAAAAGAGGAAAAAATAAATCTTGTTAAAAAAACTTTAATAATTAATATCAATAGAGTAAACAGCAGCTTTAAGATAGTATAACCTTAAACAAGTCCATGGATGTAGGGAAGGCAAGATAACCATTCTTTTCTCCAACCTCAATCATCGATTCATTCCTTTATTCAGCCTATAGCACCTATCTGTTGAGCATTTAGTATGTGCAATTGCTATGTTAAGACAATAGATAATGATAAATAATAGCCCAGCATCCTAATTGCTAGGATAGAGATCAGAAGAGTATGCTGCAGGAGCAAAGAGAGGGGTGTCTAACCATATAGAAGAGATTGGTGGTTGGTGGCAGATGCATACAGAATATAATGCCCTCACTTGGAAAATAAGACAGAAGAAGTTGAGTGGAGAGGAGAATAAGTATATTCTAGGCATAGAGCATAGAGAACAATGTAAAGGCATAAAGATCGGGAGCATGTGCCAACTCTCCCTGTGCTGGAGCAGCTGTGGTGTGCAGGTAGCTGGATGTGGTACCTCCTGGTACATCCGGTTTCCATTTTAACTGCAAAAAGCTTTAGAGCAGTACTTGTCAAACTTTCTGTGCATAAGAGTCACCTTCAGAGTCTGTTGAGTCACAGATTCTTGGGCCTTATCCCCAGAGTCTGATTCAGTAGGTCTAGAAAAGGGCCCAAGAAATTGCCTTTCTAATTAGCTGACAAGTAAAGGTAATGTTCTTAGTAGCGGGACTGCATTTATTAGATACTAGATACTAGGTAAGAAACAATATAGAAACTAATGATGATATGACAATGATGATGATGAGATGATGATGATGAGATGATGACATAATAATAGGTTGATGATGTTGAGATGATGATGATAAGATTATGATGATGTTGATAAGATGATGATAATACAATGGTGATATCAATAAAATAATGATGATGGATAGCACAACCAAAGAATAAGTAATATAAATCCATAAAAGAGGGTGGAAAAGGAGTCTTTATGTAGAATATGATAAATGGGAGAGAGGTTTGTGAAATACGTGTTTTAGTTTGCTAAAAGCTGCCTAAAGCAATGTACCATAAACGGACTGGCTTTTATAAGAGGGGTTTATTGGCTGGCAAGTTTACAGTTCCAAGGCTGAGAAAAGTGTTCAGATCAAGGTATCATCAGGCAATGCTTTCTCCCTGAAGACTGGCTACTGGCAATCCTGGACTCCTCTGTCACATGGCAAGGCATGTGCCGGTGTCTGCCAGTTTCCGCCTTCTAGTCCAGTCACCGCTGCCTACAGCTTCTGGCTTTGTGGCTTTCTCCCACCTATCATGGGTTTCTATTTGTCTCTCTCTCCATTTTCATCCCATTTATATTAGGTTGGTGGAAAAGGAATTGTGGGTTCATACCATAAATTCCAAATCATTATAACTAAGTTCAAATACATCTTTATTAATCAAAATAGGTACCATTACAATCAACACATTTTTGCCAACGAGAAATAAGTTTGTTTATTCCTGTAGCATAAAAATCTGTGCTTTGGGTTTCGAAGAACTCTTGGAAAGCATTTTCTTCATCCTGCTGTTTGTGGAAGTGTTTTCCCTGCAAAAAGTTGTCGAGATGCTTGAAGAAGTGGTAAGTCGGTTGGCGAGAGGTCAGGTGAATATGGTGGATGAGGTCAAAGTTCGTAGCCCAGTTTGTTCAACTTTTGAAGCATTGCTTGAGCGACATGCGGTCAGGCATTGTCGTGGAGAAGAATTGGGCCCTTTCTGTTGATCAATGCCGGCTGCGGGAGTTGCAATTTTCAGTGCATCTCATTGATTTGCTGAGCATACTTCTCAGATGTAATGGTTTCGCCGGGATTCAAAAAGCTCTAGTGGATCAGACCAGCAGCAGACCACCAGACAGTGACCAAGACCTTTTTTTGGTGCAAGTTTGGCTTTGGGAAGTGCTTTGGAGTTTCATCTTGGTCCAACCACTGAACTGGTCATCGCCGGTGGTCATATAAAATCCACTTTTCGTCGCACATCACAATCCGACCGAGAAATGGTTCATTGTTGTTGCGTAGAATAAGAGAAGACAACACTTCAAAACGGCGATTTTTTAAAAATTTTTGGTCATTTCATGAGGCAACCACTTATTGAGCTTTTTCAGCTTTCCAATTTGCTTCAAATGCCAAACGACCCAGGATGGTCGACGTTGAGGTCTTTGGCAATTTCTCGTGTAGTTGTAAGAGGATCAGCTTTGATGATTGCTCTCAATTGGTCATTGTCATCTTCCGATGGCCGGCCACTGCGCTCCTCATCTTCAAGGCTCTTGTCTCCTTTGCAAAACTTCTTGAACCACCACTGCACTGTATGTTCATTAGCATTTCCCAGCCAAATGCGTTGTTGATGTTGCAGTTGTCTCCACTGCTTTACGACCCATTTTGAACTCCAATAAGAAAATCATTCGAATTTGCTTTTTGTCTAACATCATTTCCATAGTCCAAAATAAATATAAAATAAGCAGCAAGTAATAAGTCATTAGCAAAAAACTATAAAGCAAGAAATGCACATTAAAATGATGTCTAACTTAAGCACATTTATTTAAGAATGTATTCCAATACCAAACGGCAAATTTCAACAATGCAAAACTGCAATTACTTTTGCACCAACCTGATAAAGAATTCCAGTAAGAGGATTAAGTCCCACCCTGGGTCACACCTTACTGAAAAGGTCCCACCTACAGTAGGTTTATACCCCCAGGGATGGATTAGCCATAAGGACATGATTTTCTAGAATCCATTAAAACCTCAAACCACCACAATATGTTGGAACATAAAATATTTAATCATCATTCATGATAATAACAATCATAAAACTATATATTATATTATTATAATTTACATGGCATTCTTTATTATATCCTTATTTTCCAAATTTCAGTTATTTCTGTCTGCCTTCACGATGTTGGCACATCCATGTACTGCCTGTGCTATCATTTAACCTAATGTTTTTCTTGAAATCATTTTGACATGTAATCCCTTTTTAATAAAACTTAGCCTTGTCACTGCCACACTAGTCGCTAAATTCTGGGTTTACTGGGACAGATAGATAGATAGATAGATAGATATCTTTCTGATATATATTAAAATACCTAACCATTAAAAAAGAAAAGGAGCCTGCCTTTATATTCCTTGGCATCCTTTCTTCTGCAGATGTGATTTGTTCCCCTCGGTCTGGATGACATTTCTCAAACCTTAAAATCGTGGAAGATGAGTTAACGCAAAGGGTGTGTTGTTTTGGAATTTGAGAAAAATTAGTAAAATGAACCTAATTTACCAGTTAATTTCTCCAGAATTATATGTAGGCACATCATGACTTGACTCTGGGCAATTAATATCCTTAGATACTTAAACTTAGAATCCAATTAAAACCAAAATCCTCACGTGTCTAAAATAGGATTTTTAGGTCATGTGTTCTTCATTGATTTTTCTCCTCTTATTGCAATTGCTACAGAGCACTGTTGTAAGCCCTAAGCTTTAACAAATGAATATTTTATTCAAGTTAGGGTACTCCTACAGAACAGTAATGTGAAGACTTTAGTTTCTCTGATATTTTGAACCAAGGGTTTGTTTTATTGGCTCCGTCACACCTCTAGTTTGCCTAGTAGTTCCTGGGAAAGCACTTCTGCAGCATTTGTTCTGTAGAGGAGCTGAGTGATCATCCTGATTGTGAACAGAACAATTCTCTTCTCATTTAAAATTGGCAGGATTTTTATGGGAGAGTTTATGGTGCCGGCCAGTACAGTCACTTCTGTGATATAACGGGAAACAGTGAGGAATACATTTATGCCGTAGTTTGGACTGAATTTTTTTTTTCAGTTATCTAAGAATTAGGGGTCTTCGTTCCTTCCTTGGTATATTATAATAGCTTTTCTCCAACAAGGCCCCTCCTTCATGTCAAAATGCTGGACAGAAATTCTTAAAGCTACTGGTCAAGGAAGTCCATCTGTAGAAAAGAAACTATTTGCAAAACTATAATGAGCTGTAAGTGTAGGATGCTTTGCTGAACTGCAAGCATGAACAGGCCATTTACCCATTCTCTTCCAAAGTTCTGAGTCCTGTATGATGTTGGCCATAAGCAGAAAGGATGATGTGATATGCATGCAAATGTTTTATGTTATTAACCTATAGAGGTTAATGGATGATGCTGACTTAATGAAATGTTTAAACCCACAAACTGTTAACTGGACCCATTTCCTGAATTAAGGCGCACTTATAAAACTACTGACATTATGGTTTCAAGGCAGAAGCTTGTATCGTTCGTCCAGTAGGCAATGCTACGTTATTTGCTTTGATGATGAGTGCTGATTCAAGTTAAGCTTCTTATGTTTGGTTGTCTCTGTTTTGATTCTGCTTAAGCTGTGATCAGTTTCACAGTTTAATGATGGATCTTCAAAGAGTTTGAAGTAGACCCTGAGTGTTGACACAGCAAAAGATGTCCATAAAGATTCTTTCTTTACAGGCAGAGTTCTGTTAGGTAATGAACAGAAAGTTCTCCTTGAGTCTCATCCTTCTTCATCAAATTCTTATGTTTCTTGAACTACTCCTCTGTTGGATTGTGGAGATTTGCTCAACCAGCCTGCACATTCTGTCCACGCACTCTGGCATGGAGCCTTCTGGTTCCCAGCAGCTGAGGCAGGGTCACCAAGAAATTATTCTGTCTTCCCAGGCTACTCCTAATTGTTGCTTTACTACTTCGTGCATATAACCCCTTTTATTCGCTTCTCTCTTCTAGGTCATTGGGCCATGGATTAGCATTTCTGCTATAGGAGCATCCATTATGTGGTGCAGTGGTATGCTGGAGCTGGCTTATACCACTTCTGAGAGTCGATTGTACTGGTTATACTGGTTGATGATTGTGAAATTTTCTGGAATTTTGTGAGCCAGTTGTTGAACCGTTCATAGGTTAAAATCAGCCACGTGAGAGTATTCACATGATGGAAATCAACAACTCTATAAGTCAGGGCTTTTGTGTTTTTCTCTGAGACTCAGAATATCAGAACACCAGTAATCCTGAGTTCATTTTCTGTTTTGATCTCCAACTTAAGCCAGTTTCCCTTCCACTGCATAAAGCAGGTGGTGGTTTCTTTAAAGAAAGATTTAGTGATTGTACTTCAGAAAAGGCTTTTTCACTGTTTGCCAAATTCCACATAATATTCTCCAAAGCAAAGCAAAGCAAAACAAAGCAATAACAAATTCTAGTCCTCTGGACTGTGTAAGTACTTTGGAATGTATAAATGTATGACTATCTCATTTTTAAACTATAAATTATTTGCTTCAATTACTCTAGGGGACATATCATACAACTTGTTAGAAATTAGGAAGAGAATTAATCTGAAATAAACATTTTAAAATCTTGCAGAGCAACAATTTTCAAAAGCTTAATTATTTTTGGTATTAGAAGATCTGAAATTTGCATAGTTCATTGTCTTTATATAAAACTCCTTTTAATTAAGTGTATGGGCATTTAGAAGGCAGTGTGTTATTTAACAAATAGCTTTTTCCACTGGCAAATAGATTTATCTTATTTTAATGAGTACTTTTTAAATTTATGGATATTTTCCCAGAATATGTGTATTCTAAGATGGACTTTCCTTGTGAAAATTCACATTTATCTAAAAAAAAAAAAAAAAAAAAAAAAAATATTTCAAGGATCTTGTCATCAGTTTATAAGAGGACAGTTAATATCAGTAACTAGAATGCACTAACAGGCTAATGTCCCATTGAATAATGACATTTCTGGATTCCTAATCTAGGGCTTTTCAGTTTGTCAAGCTTTAATGAACTTGTTACTTTTTCTCATAAGATTTAAAATCAGGCAAACCCAAAGTCACTAGATCATTCAAAAGACCAATATACCTCTTATTCAAAAGAAGATTATTACTGATGATGACAAGCAGTATTGTGAAAATGCTTTAGGATTTATGCAATAGCATCTAGCACCTCTAAAGTGTTTATGTGTGCCAGGTATTATTCAAAGTACTTTACACGTAATCACTTATTTGAGACTTTGGACAATCTTCTGAGTTATGGTTATCTCAATTTTTACAATGAGGAGACTGAGGCAAAGAGAAATTAAGTAATTTGCTTGAGGTTCCACAGAAAATAAGTTGTAAAGCCGAATTTGTAATGGGCAGTGTGGCCTTAGGACCTATGTTTTTAATCATTATGCAATAATCTCCCCTCTTTTCCTTGAGTCTTTGGAGAGTGTGCCAGTAAAGGGCGAATGCTTTTTATTTGCTGATCTGTAAAACATGAGTCACTTCTAAAAAGGACAAGAACAATCCAGAGAAGAAAGAGCAGAATCATCTTGTTATCGGGACCAGTTCAATCTCTTCATTACGCGAAATATTATGGGGCAAAAAGGATATCCCACTAATCACACAAAAAAGAGAAGTTGTCTCAGAAACTGAACGTGCATTTAATATTTTGAGAAATTCTTTCAAGTACCGGGCAGATTGTCTTAAAATATCCTGAAGAAAGGACTCTTAAGACAGGTTTATAATTATGAAAAATAGAAGCCTGATGAAAATATCTCATAAGTTTCTGATGATAAAAGTATAATAAATTTCATGTGAAATACCAAATATTATTTTTATCATCGGATCATTTTTCTTGAACTTGAGCATGAATTTATTGTCATAGTTAATATCTCACAGCCTCAAACACAGTAAATGTTGAAAATATATTCGCAGAAAATTATCTATGCGAATCCTTCTTCCCAATTTTATAATGAAGAAATTACTTTGCATGTATTAATTGCTATCACATATTTTATCTATGCTCTAAGGTAGTCGTCTTGAGAAAATTGTTGTGTTTTATAGTCCAAATTTTTTAGATTTAGGACTTTAAAAGCCTAAGTTCTGTTCACAGTTAATTTTGCTATGTCAATAAAATGTGAATAAATTGGCTAATAACACAACAAAACCATTTTATGTCATGGAATATAGATTATGGTTAATGAATTTGCTGAATTGTCCTCGTACCCCGTAGTTCACTGTGAGAAAACATTCTCCTCTCTTGCCTCAGCCTGGTTTAGAGAGAAATAAGATTGGTAGCATGTCATGCAGGAAGTGAGCGTACAGGTGACTTCCTTTTCTGGGATGCATAGGAAGAGCGTATGAGGTAGTCCTGAAGATGTAGAGTGGCCCAGGCAGGAAACGTGTCTGCCAAAGGGAGAGACAGTTATTCTGTACCATCAATTTATCTTGATTGCTCCCTTTCCTTGATTTTTAGCAATTTCACAATTCAGATGAAACTTTGGTTATTGGATAGAAACTTGCAAACGATTAGAATACATCTTTTTCTTTCCACAGATTCTATGTTGCTTCCTGGAAAACTTTTTTTTTTTTTTTAATAATGTCAGCTTTTGGTCAAGGGAGATATCAGTTAAAAGACAGATTTGATAAGTCTAAATTAAGAAACCCTTTCCTGGGCTGGGGGTGAAAGGGTGGGCTGCAGGAATTTTAAAATATGGTCTCTATTAAAAGGAGATTAATTGTAGTTTAAAAATAAATACAGGACTAGCAGTATAGACACTGTCCAGTGACTTCTTTTTTCCTCAGCACATTTTGGTACTATAGATAAGTAGCATCATATAGTTGGGGAAACAGTGCCTTGTAACTGAAAGCATAGTGTATATCAGCACTGTCCAGTAGAACTCTCTCTGATGATGGAACTGTTCTATGTTTGCAGCATCCAATACAGTAGGCAATAGCCACATGTATTACTGAGCACTTGAAAAGTGCATATTATAACTGAGGAACTGATTTTTTTTTTAAGAGTTACGGGGGATTGAACCCAGGATCTTGTGCATGTTAGGCAGGCTCTCAACTATTGAGCTACATCAGCTCCCCTGAATTTTTATTTTATTTAATTAATTACATTTTAAATTTAAGTAGCCACATATGGCTAGTGGTTCTGGTATTGGACAACACAGAGACTTATGCTTGGAATTCACTGGAGTGAACGCTGCCTAACCATAAGTCCTGCATTTGTTGCTGAGTAGCTGAAAGACCTTTTAAACTCATTTAACTCCCTGTGTCATAGTATCTTCATTTTCATCATGGGGTTATAAATAGTACCTTCCTACTAGAATTCTAAGATCATAAATGTATCAATCAATATACAGCCCTTAGAACTGTATTTGTGCTAAAAAAAACAAAAACAAAAACAAAAAAAAACAACAACAGTAAGCATTGCTATTCCTGTCACTCTATAATTTTTTGAAGATTTTAATGATGTAGAACGTCAAAAGAGAAAGAATTGAAATAGCTCTATTATAGTAAAAGGAAAATGACATAAGATGAGGTAGAATTTTAGGTGATCCTGCAGGAATGTGTGAGATTTAGATAAATGGAAAGTAATTGTAATTACCCAATCTGTATCCCAATTTGTTTTGTATAGTCCCAATGTACTCCGTGGGCCTCCATTTAATTATTAATAGCTCCTTCCTGTGCTCTCAAAAATGTCCCTGTTTATAAGACACATTTTACAGCCAGCATAGAATTAGCTATAGGTGTACAGCCCAGGCTTTTCAAACAAAGGGAGAAGACAAAATAAAGTATAGGTACAAGTATAGCTATGATGGGGCATGAACAATGAGTGAGTATTGGGAAATAGAAGGAAGTAGAAGGAAGATATGGGCCGAGACACATTTTGGAGGTGGGAAGAAAGCCTGGGTAAAGAAATTATATATGATTGGACACATTATTTTTGCTATGATTACACTGCTTCTGAGTCAACATAAATTCACTTTCAGAAAAGCAAGATTCTGACTGAACTAGAGGAAAACCCTTGGTATGTCAAAAAAAGAGCCTTATTTCATTTGATGCTCTGATTGGCTTTCCATTGTTCATATATGGTTGAGAACAAAATGCTTTACTTCTATTATGCATTAGCTGCCAGTAGCCAAATTAGGAGTACGGTTAATATGAAAATTACGTAATCAGTTAAGTGGGAAAATGACTTATTATATTTGTTTTCATGACTCAGGGAGGAAACTTAGAACTGAGTTCATTTTGTTGCAATAAAGAATTATCTCAACATATCTTATAGTAGTGACCTTCAAACTATACCCATTGGCCTCCATTCTATTTAGAAGGTCATGCATAATAGAACTAGAGGAATTAATTGTTGACAATATTGCTCATTGCAATTTTGGGGAAACTTAGTGAGTTTTAGACTGTGAAAGAGAATATTTGTAAAAAAAAGAATAAGAAAGAGGTAAAATATAGAGGTTATGGGACAAAATAAACAAAAATTTTATCTTATATGGTACAAAAATATGACCCTAAATGTAATAGTTTTACTCTCACAAGATATCTTCTCTATCTTTAATTGTGTTCTGAACTGAGATGCTGACCACTGGGTAAGCCAGGGATCCCCATAAACCTGTTCTGACTTTTCTCTCTTTGCCAAATGATATTTTAGCCCATCATGAAAGCAGACATTAGAGTTGAGTCCCTGAGGCATTCTATGGGCAAACAGAACAAAGGCTCATTCAGGTATCACAGTCATTTCTAGATATCTCTGGGAAAGGGCTCGATTCTAATAATTAACCTTCACCGCATAGCGGACATTTGTATTCTCTACCAGGGGAACCGATCGTGGGTAGTTTTTCCAAAACGAACCAATCATTATCAGTATTGATCTCATGAGCTCTTTGGGTTATTTTCAAAGTATAGACCTGACTTTTAAATGAATGCTATAAACACCTCAAATTTTGAAGTGTTTTTATTTTAGTTTTTCTTTCAAGAAATGAAGAGTTGGCCAAACTAAAAGATTGAGTTGGACGAAGACCAGCTGTCAATGGCATTTGGAGAACTGGGCAATCTTTATAAAAGGCCATTGGCATCATTTATAGAAGTCACTCTTCTCTAGCTTGTAAATTAATTAATGAAATTGGTTTGAAGATGCTTGAAATGAACAATAACTAGTCTACTGTGTTCCAAAGTACCGTACATTTAAAAAAGTCATTTAACATCTCAACCTCTGAATGGAATTCAATGACTTTAGATTAAGCCTGTCTGTAAATAACACAGAGTGACCTGTGTTTTTGCAGTCTGCTCAGGTTTACAAAAACTAATATTCAGAGCAAAAGTGAACCACACCTTAACAGAATTTTAATAAAAACTATGTAGTGATTTATAAATACCCTGAAACTAATTAGCTATCCGATTCACAATGATTGTTTCATCACTGCTTAGTTACTCTTTGGTTCTTGTTGAAAATGGCAAACCACTGTTCTAATGACATAATTTGACCTCAAGCCTAGTGGCTCCTGTGCTTCAAAAAAATGATTAACTACTTAACATCCCCTTAAAGATAAATTAGTCTAACTAGGACTGAAAGAGCAGTGCTAATTTTAAGGATTTGTCTGAAGATGATGTTGATGATGTTGGAGAAAATGATAAAAGCCAGATAAAGAAAATGATAAAAGCAAAAATATTTATAGGATATCAACTATGTGCCAGGCACAGTGCTAACTATTTTACGGGTAATTTATATATTGAAGTCTCGTAACAGTCCTATGGGGTGAGCTGATCCTAATCTCTCTTTTACTCATGACAGGAGGTTTATGTGCCTAGTTAGTGGCAGAGCAAGATCCACAGTTAGTGGCAATCTGGAGCTCTTAAACCACTGTACTGCTGCTGACAGCAGTGGTAGTAATAGCTAGGCAGCTATTACCTAGGCCAGTTGACAGGGACTCTCCAAATGATTCCATTTTGTGAGAAGTTCCATCCTTTCTTTATCGCTCATTTCCATACCTGAGCTGTGAGCAGGGAAAGAGAAGTCGGGCAGGTTTGCACCAAACTCTATTATAAAAGGCATAATTGAAACAATTGTTTTCTACAGTCATATTCTAGATAATGGAGAGGCAATTGCCGGGCATACAAATGTAGACCCATAATGTATGCGGTTCCTGGAACTATGGCTAAAATTGCATGGCTTGCCTAGGATATTCACTTAGCTGCCTCTGTATTGCTTGCATGGGCAGTATTCATATTCACCCTCATTTGAGGCTATTATAGACAGAGCCCTGACTGCCACAGCTCTTATTGGGGCCACTCTCTCATTTTGTGTTCACATTAAGAGGAGAGGTTTGTGGAAGCAAGGTTATGTGGGAATTATTCTGTCTGGGAGAGGAGTCCAAAGCATGTAGCAGCATTATCCACCGAGCAATGGACATGTGCAGTGCAGGCTAAATAATGTATGCTCTAAGACAGGAATGTGGTTTGTATTCATTTTTGAATAGTAAAAGAGTTGGCATGTCAGTCCCATGGGAGAATTTATCCAGGGCTTTACCCTTGAGTGGATAAAAGAGTACAAATTCTACTGCACTGGAGATGAATAAAAACAAATTGAGGAGACCATCGGCAGAACAGACTGCTGCACGATGGAGTCCCAGGCTACTCCAAAACCACCAGGCCAACTGCCTCGGGATCTCGCCAGCAACCAGATGCTGGGAATAGACTTGACTGGAGTTTGGCAGCAGGGCCCTGTGATTCCCATCCAAGGGGAAGTGCATGTAAAAAACATTTAGCATTTTCTCTCTAAGAGATTTATGTTTTCAGTAAGAGGAAGAAGTATGTTTCAGACCAAGTCTGCTGCAAGTAAAATGTGGCCCACCAACATCCTGATTACAGAGAGTGAATGCCATATGCACAAGGGGGTGCGAAGGTGAAATTTACTCTGATGGTGGGATTCCTCAATGAAGTGGCTTTTAGACCAGTGGGTCAGCATAATTATTCCATGAGATTTACTATTGTGGCCCTTCAAGGAAAGGGGCTGTGTCTATTGAAAATAGTGATTCATATGCCAGGGGACATTTGACAATATCCAGAGACAAGTGTTATTGTCACAACTGGGAAGGTGCTACAGGCGTCCAGTGTGGAGGGTCCAGGGAAGCCGCTATACATCCTACAATGCACAGGGCAGCCCCACACAACCAAGAATCGTCCAGTCCAAAGTGTGAGTAGAGCCGAAATTGAAAATGCTAGTTTAAAGCAAACTGGACAGTTTGCATATGTTATAAACCTGCCTGTAGACAAGTGTTCATTGAGTATACTTTGACATTGAATAAATGAGGATTTTTAAATGATTTTCTTTAGCCTATTGACGCCTGAGAAACTCTTATTTAATGTACCCAATGCGTCCTGTTAAAGCAAACTAAGTGGAAAAACAAAACAAAAACCATCTTATCCTCCTGCAGTCTGCTTCAAAAATTCAAAGGAGGAAAATAAAACCCCACAGCAACTCATTTTCCTCCAAACCTGTGCACGCAAACTATGCATCTTACAAGAATGTAGGTTGATTCATTTTCAAACTTGAAAAATGAGGCGTATTAACAAAGCACACTAAATGAATCGGTTCTTTAGGATGATCTACAAGCCAGTTCACTCTCCTGTTCCTAAAGAACAAACCATGAATCTTGACAAATGAATCCGCTTGTCAGACATTACTTGAAAAATGCATAGCATGCTTAGTTCTGATGGTAACTCCCCCTTTGAAATCAAATTTTAAGATGGACTTCATTTAAATTCTGATAGAGGGAAAGGGCTTGTTAAGCTTCGTTTCGACTAGAGCTGTTTATCTTCACCGTTTTTTTTTCCCTGCTGCTTATATTTGTATAGATCGGAGTTTCTGCAGAATTTCATCCTCTGGAGTCTACTCTCAGGGAAGCTGTTTACGTTTATTTGTGTCCATATCATCAAGAACTTAAGATCAGTAGTACTGGGGGAGATGGCATGTCCTCTGGAACCAGACTCCTAGAGCTCAAATCAGACTCCAGCTTTGTGACCTCAGGAAAGTCATTTCTCCTCTTCTGTGTCTCAGTCTCATCTGTAAAATATTATTTGCCTCATTGGACTGTTAGGAGGATAACCTATAAAAGGCTTCAATGTTACCTATAGTTATTAGAATCTCTATTTCAATGATAATAGCTTCCAAGATGCATGGCAAGCCATTTTATTTAATTTCCTGAAATGATCATTAGTATTCATCTGCTGATTTAGCAGTCCCAGTGCATGGATAGGTGCCTTTAACTCCCATCCCATAAGTCCTAACAGCAATGCTATCCTGAATAAACACCTAAGAAAAACTGTGCACTTGCCAATTAGTTGAGGCTTCAAGGGAAAGCCTCCATTTCCCTCCTTCAACCAGAGTGCCATCCAAAGCCCCTCTTCTCCTGAAAAGCTGCTCTTTCTGCTGGTGCTTACCAGCCAGCCCTGCAAATTCACAGTGACCCCTTGCATTCATGCAGCAGTGTTTCAGCGTTCAGTAACGCCGGACAATAAGTCCTCTTTACTTCCAAATAGGATTTACAAAGTGTGACTTTGAGCACTACAGAAAAGTCAAATTTTTTTTTTCTGAAGGAAAGTAAATTTTTTATACTAGCATTTATTTTTTTTCCTTAATGCTGCAAAGTGCTTTAAAAGCTAATCAATGATAAATTTCCAAATCCATTTGAGACAGAAAATTGAGAAAGTAAGCAAAGCCGCTTTTAATCCGGAAAGTAGCTGCTGTGACGCATTAACCCTCAGAGATTCTTGATACTCCTTTTTTTTAAAAAGCTGCTGTAGCTCTGTCACCTGTCTTTGGCAGCCAGAGCTTGCAAAATCGTTTTTTTTTTTTACAATTTAATTCCTTTTGGCCTGTGCATTTGTCAGACATTCCGGGAAACTTCTGCCAACTTTTTGTTGATTAAAGTATATGTATTTTGAAAATGGGTGGAGAGGAAAGAATTTATAATTCTTAAAGGCAAAGAATGCCTTACAATGCTGACTGCTCCCTGACTCATTCACTGTATCATCAACAGATAAATGAAATATTGAGGATTAGGAAGTGTACCCCAGTGGGTCTTAAAATCTTTGGGGTTTGATTTATTCAATAAAACTGAGAAAGTCTATCTCTTGTGTATTCCTTTCAAAGGGATTTTGAAATACATCTTTTCCCCACAACAATCTGGTGCTTCCACTATTTACAAATTATATAACCCATCTCCACGCACAAGTTCCCTATACTCATTCCAGCTTTGGTTTACTCTTGACTTGTTTTGTTTTCCAGTGGGCACAATGGACATTTTGATGGACACATTTATCATTTTAGGCAGCATGCAGTTTTCTAAAGAATGTTCCACTTAAAGAAATGCTAGCAAAGACCCAGGGGAGGGAGGTATAACCAAGTAACCATATTGATCATCATTTAGTGGTATTTTTTTATTTGGTCAATCAAAGGATCAATCCGAACTGGCCCATCTGATCTGTGATACATAAAACTGGAGGCATTTTTCTGGCTCCCTGGTGTTTTTAAAGGCTGCAGAATGGGGAAAATAAAAGGAAAGAAATAAAAAAATCTGCTTTAAACAAAGCCTCATATTAAAAGAATCCTGAATACAGAATGGAATTCAAAGAATTTGAAAAGAGGGGAGGTGAAAGTGTAACAAACAGCTTTAAAAAGACCCTGGCAAGTTCAAGAGACTAGTGTAAGGGCAGTTAGTGACATATCCCATCTGTTTCATTGTGAGATAGGATACCAGGAAGCCACTTCAGCAAATATGTAGCAAACACCTACTATGTGTAAAAGGCATAAAGATTAAGGGATATGGTGAGTCCAAGGAGGGAGACAATACACAGGAAGGAAGGAATAGATTTGTTGTTTTTTTCTTTTGAATACTGGAAAATAAATAAGATATGTATAGCTACTAAAGGTAAGCTAGGGGCAGAGCTTTGGTGCCAAGAATGAGCCATTTTCTTTTATCAGGGAGTGAGATACACCATTTTACAGGTCAAAGGAGAATCCTAGAGTGGTCAGGGACAAACTTAAAAGCCATATGTTACTGCCAGGAGTACCTGGTTACTTATTTTTGTCCCATTTGTGGCTGACTTAAGTTGATCCAATGAAAAACTACCCTAACTGTAGAAGACAGTTTACGGAGCTCTCCTACAGACTGCTGTGAAAGAGCTGTCAAGTTGTGCTGCCTGGGCCAAGGGATTGCTGGCTGTAGGACATACAGTGCAGTCCTGGGACAGGGAAGAAATTGTTTCCTAGGGGAGGGGGACATTCATATCCTTGTAAACTGGGAATTCCCAGGTCCACACACATGGGGAAGCCAAGACACATGCACAGAAAGGATTAGGGAGGCCCCTATGCTTTGGTCTGGAGCTATTCTCTAAACTCATTGAATGGATAAGCCCTGAAGGAGGGCACTTGCATAGATCAATCTGCAAAGACTAGAAAAAGAATTTTCTTTTTTTTTATCCTTTTTTATCATTACACTTCATGCATTTGCCTTTTAGAGTATGTAGGGAGTAAAAAGTGGAGTTACAAGCCAAAAACACAATAGTACAGCATTTATATTTACCCATGTCATTACCCTCACTGGAGAACTTTATTTCTTCTTCTGGCTTTGATCTATTGTCCTTTCCATTCAACTTGTGGAAATCCCTTTAGCTTTGCTTGCAGGGCCAGTCTAGTGGTGATGAACTCCCTCAACTTTTGTTTACCTGGGTCTTAATCTCTCCTCATTTTGAAAGACAGTTTTCCATTTTTCATCCCACTGCCTTCTTGTTCTCATTGTTTCTGAGGAGAAAGCAGCACTTAATCTTATTAAAGCTACCTTGTACATGACACATTGTTTCTTTCTTGCAAATTTCAGAATTCTCTCTTTATCAATAGCATTTGCCAGTTTGGTTATAATATTCCACGGTGTAGGTCCAGTTGGATTTATCCTGTTTGGAGTTTGTTGGACATCTTGGATGTGTATATTCATGTCCTTCATAAAATCTGGGGAGTTTTCAGCCAATATTTCTTTGAATATCCTCTCCTCCCCTTTCTTCTCTTTCTGGTATTATCACTTGGTGTCCCCATAGGTTTCTCAGGCTCTGTTCACTTTTCTTCAGTCTTTCTTCCTTCTGCTCCTCAGACTGGATGATTTCAACTGTCTACAAAGAAAATATTGGACAATATGCAAGCTCATAGAGAGAGAAATTAAAGCACAGTTTTCCAAGGACAGGGGACAGAGGGAATGGGAAGTTAATGCATAATGAGTGTAGGGTTTCCATTTGGGGAGATGGGAAAGATTTAAAAATGGAAGGTGGTGAGAGTACCATAGTGTTGTGAATGTGATTAATTCTGTTGGATGGTATGCTTTGAGAGTGGTTGAGATTGGAAAGTTTGTTGCAAATATGTTGCCACAATTTTTAAAACAAGAGCAACTAAAGAGATGATGACAATTAAATGTGATACATGATTCTTGATGGGACCTAGCAAGGGAGGTGAAAGGCTCAAAGGGACATTATTGGGACATCTGAAAAAAAAATTGGAGCATCGTGTGTAAGATTTATATCAATGTTAAGTTTAACTTGATAACTGCACTTAAAATGGTTATATAAGTGGATACTCATGATCTTAGGAATTGCACATGGCAGTCTTGAGTGTTGAAGGAATGTTATCTATACATACTACACTCAAATGTTCAGAAAATGAATTGAGAGTGATACAGACAGGCAAATAGATGACACGGTAAATATTCAAAACGTTAAAATTTGAAGATCTGGGCATCTGGGGGGTAAGGGTATGATGGAGTTGTTTTTATGAAGTGTGTTTTATTTTTGTAACTCTCCTGTAAGTTTGAAAGTCTCTCGAAATAAAAGGTAAATAAAAAGCCAATGATGTCCTCAGAAGCAACGTAGAGTAGTGACATGATGTATATATACGTACATGTATATACATGCATATACACGTACATATATGTATATGAGTGAGTGTGTGTGGATTGAGAGGCCAGGAAGCTTGCTCTACTCTCAAGTCGCTCTGCTGGCCTGGGATCAGGTGCTGGCTTCGTTTTTCCAGTAACGGCCTTTTCTGTTTCCAGCAGTCCTATGCACCAGCTCCCCACCCCATGGCTCCTCCCAGCCCCAGCACAAACGGCGGCAGCAACCACAGCAGCGGGGAACAGTTGAGTAAAACCAACCTGTACATCCGAGGCCTTCCACCAGGCACCACCGACCAGGACCTAATCAAGCTGTGCCAACCGTAAGTGCCCTTCTGCTCTCTGCGCCATTTCTAGCAGCTTCCTTGCCCAGGTGGGCTCAGTCCACAGAGGACTTTGGTATTGCCCTGGATATACACAATGTCCCCATTCTTGGGGATTTTGGTTAGGAAAGAGTCTTCTGAACCAACAGAACTTGAAGTTGAGAGTGAGTCCAGATTGTTTTAGGAAATGGAATTTGTTTAACTTTTGTTGAGCGGGTAGAGGTTCTTGAGCAGATTCACAGAAGTGAGCTGGTTGACATGCATGTATTGACCTGAAAGATGGCGGGCAACTCTTGATCTGGACTCTTAAGCCCTGTGGCTTATGGAGTCAGTGATGAATCACATGAAATAAGCTACTTTTCTTGAGAAGTGTTGATGAGGACAATCTTGAAACTCAGATGTGGTAGATTTTAGAATATAGATTATCTCTTGCCTTCCAAAGGTTTCCTGGCTGGTGCTTTATAAATAATAGGTTCAGTTAAAACCAGGTAATCCGAGAATTTTAAGCCTCATTCTCTATTTTCCTTGTTTCCTTCAAAATATCTACTGCCAAGTCCAGGCAAAACTCTCTCCCACCAAGGCCAAGAACTTCATTCACCAAGTAGTTTTGTCCTTGCTAGGAAATGTGGTAGTGATTAAATGGTTTCATGAATCTGTTATATACAAATACTTGTTCATTCATTCTTTTATTTCTGAGAAAATAGATTAAACATATTTAAGTTTACCTTCCTAGTAAAATTAATACTGGATAATGAAGTAAGATATATAGAACTATATTTTTAGATTGTGCTCTGATCACCTTAGAAGTAGTATTAGTATAACTATTTGTCATTTGATTGAGTCTTAGCTGGATGTTTTCAAGATTTGGGAAACTATTACTCAATTGTCATTTTTTTCTCCTCTTTTGGAATGCTTTTACAAGATGGTTGAGAGGATATTTATTTTGTAAATTTTCCAACCTCTAAAATTTTGGAAGAGGAAAACAAAGCAACAATATTTATCTGCTTTTGTTCTGGATTTTAAGATTTGATAGTAAATACCAAAATAACAGGAAGTGGCAGAAACCTAACACAAATACTTAACTAAGTAATTAGTTGCCCAGACAATATATGCATTAGAGTGGGGGTGCCCAGTTGTTAGTGACTGCCCTGATTTGTAAGGAGGTAAGGCAGAACTTTGAAAAATACATATATATTTAAAAGCAGTGTAAAAAAAAAGAATGTGAAAAATATCAGAGATAAGCTATACGTGTGTATATATATATACACACATAAATATATGTAAGTTTTGGTCTAAGATGATTTCAAAATGTTGGGGTTGAAAATAAGAAGGTAAATAATTTGTTCTTCTTAGAATAATATAAACTATTTTGGGAAATAAGGTCTTCAAATATATGAGAATTATAGGCTTTATGATAGACGTTTCAGATTAAGTATCTCCTTTAAAAGTTGCTTCCATGGGAAAAAAGGATATCTATTATCCTCAATTCTTATATGAATCTCATTCATAAAAAATGTTGCTGGATATTAAGGAAAGTTTCTTTCACTTTACTCCATACCATCTGGAGAGCTTGTTGAATCACAGATTTCTGGACTACGCCCCAAAAGATTATGACTCTCGAGGTCTGGGTAGAGCCCAAGAATATGTGTTTTTAACAGGCTTCCTGGTATCGATCTACTGACCTGTGGATCATGTCTTATAACCACTGTTCTCTGTGATCATATGAAAGCTCCTGGCTCTTACTAATGCATAAAGTTTCATTTAATATGTAAGGCTAGTTGAAGTAGAATGCTGTGTATTGGAACGTGCGCAGCCACTATGTGCTTTGAGGCAAATCTTGTCTCTCTTTGAACCTCAGTTTCTTCTGTAAAAAAGTGGGCTGGTTGAGTTTTATTATTTCTAGGTTTCCTTGTAGCATCACTGTTGTCCTATTGTTCTGGACTTGGTAGCTTGAAGTCAGCCATGGTGTATGACCCACAAATCGGTGTAGGTTTTTGTTTGCTTGTTTGTTTTTTATTTGTTTGGAGAGCACTGATATAGCATCCTACTATGAATTTCTCAGTCAGTGTCCATCTCTTCAAATAATGTTGCCAGAAATTTACATATGGAAAGTGTTATCTGAAAGCCTGTAAAAGCGTTTTTAACTCTGGAAAGAACTGTGGTGACACAGAAGCAGCGCTATTGAGGAACAAAGTTCTGTTACTGTTTCTTATGTGCTTTTGAGAAATCTAAAGAATGTTAAGTGAGCAGAGGGTAATGGGTACTTGTTCATATTCGTTTTTTGCTTGCTAATGGGATCTGGCCTGTACTGTTATTATAAAAATTCTTGTGGGCTCTCCCGTTACTAAAATGAACTGGACCTGAAATATATGGCTCAAATTTTTTCCCTGGAGAACTGCTGTGACCTGGCAGCACGGCGTGGTGGGAATAGCTGTGCACTAAGAGATCTTGAGTGTCTGTCCTGCCAGTTCCATCAACCAGGACTGTGGCCTTTGACAAATTATTTTTTCTCTCCTAACTTTGGTTTCTCCCGTGTATAAAATAATAGGTTTGAAGTAGATAATCTTTCAAACTTCTTTCACTCTAAAATTCAGATGCTTGACTGAGGGCCCCATTATTTTACAGTAAAACCTGCTCTGGGTCAACTATTTTTTTGAGGGGGTTGGTTTTCACATTTTTTACTGGGGGCCATAGGGGAGGGGACCTCCTCCTTGTCAAGTCAGCTGCTTACAGGTGATTCAGCCACTACAAGCTTGGGCCCTGGAGGTCCTGGGGTTGTCTGTGCCCATCAGGCATGCTGCAGTCAACTCGGATGGACACTGGACAGTTGTAGGATGTGGCCTGGTTGATCATACTGGCGTACTTGGTGTAGGGGGTGAGTGGGGAAGAATTACAGTGAGGCCTTTTATGATGAATGCTACAACCAGCCACCGACTCCTAGGCCCAGGCGTTCTTAAGGAAGGCAGTGACTCTTGTGGCCATTTAGTTCTCAATGGTGGCTCTGGGTCAATTTCCATATCTTTTCACTGATCCCTTTTGCAGTTGTTGGCAGGATCACAGCCTGAACTGATTCAGCTGCATGAGTATGGCTCTTACTGGAGATACCTTCAGTAAGAGACCAATGTAGTTCACTTGTAAAATCATGTTTCCTCCCTTCCAGTATTGGTCTCTTACAGTGCTCATTACTGTTTTGTACTAGCAATCTTCAAAAGATTCAAATTATTTTGCATTCCTATTATTCATCCAACACTTTAAAATAATCTCACCTAAAGAATAGATAATGGCTGTAGGTTTAAATGAGGTTGCTGCCATCAGGGTCCATTTCCCATTTGTATTCCTATAAAATTATAAGTACTTTTAGATTTAATATTTCTTTATATTATAGGAAGTGCAATAGTTACTAATATGCATGGTAATAAAATAATAGAAAAGAAATATGCAAAAAAGGCATAGATATATTGAATTATCTGGTATTAGTGCAATACCAAAGACCAAAAAGAAAATATTAAGGAAAAGGAAATTGCATTATTTTTCAATGTATAATCTGAAAGCAAATCCTTATTAAATAATTCTGTTCACAATCTGCATCAAAGCTCCTGTGTTAAGATTGCAAGTAAAACCAAATAAAAGAAGACAAAACTGAAGAATAATAGGCAGGAAGAATGAGTTTATCCTATGGAAATCCCTCTAGTTATACTGATAGTTTGGATGAAAGAATTAATTGCAATTGTTTGTTTTGTAGGAAATGCTATGGTTAAAGAGCTTGTAAAGTTGTTATCTAGAGAAATCTCAAAGATCTTTACTATTTTTTATTTAATCATCAAATATTTAGAGTACCTGCTGCATGCCAGGTCCTGTACAATGCCCTGAGGATTTACAATGACCTGAGGATTTGCAAAACCCTGGCAAGTGAATTTAGACAAAGGTCTTGCCTTATCAGAGCTTATAATCTATTAGGGAAAAAAGATATCAATCAAATTAGCATATGATTTAATATGAAATTGCAACTCTAAGTATAAGAAAAGAGAGGGCCATGGCATAAAGAGTTTGTCACATGGCATTAGACCTAATTAGAGCAATGAAGAAAGACATCTCTGAGGAAGTGAAAATTGAGCTAAGATCCAAAGGATGAAGAGGTTTAACAAGTGAGGAGGGAAAGGAAGTGCTTTCTAGACAGAGGGAACAGCATGTGTGTAGCCCTCTTAGCAAGCACAACGGGCTGCAAAAAGGCCAGTGTGGTTCCAGCAGAGAGATGGCAGTGGATTGTGGGGCAAGATGATTTTAGAAACATGAAAGGAACAAACCAATCCCTTTTGTATATCATGGTAGGCACTTTGTCTTATCCTAAGAGTACTGGAGGAAACCATTGGATTGTTATAACAAGGAAGGTTATATAATCAGGTTGTTATAAAAAGGAAGGCTATATAATCAGATACATGAGATCCCATAAGATCGAGGACCAGTCAGAGTAAGAATGGTTGAAAAGCAAGCAGGTAGATGAACTGTGGTCAGAGAAGAGTGTGTATGAATTAATAATTTTGTTGGTGGAACTATTATGTGTGACAAAAGACATAATTTGTCATATGCATTTATTTTTCCATTAAAAAACAAAGACCTGAAAGACAGTCAACCAAATGAACTCCAAAAGAAACAGTAAAATAATGCAGAATAGAATCCAAATAAGTTGCTTTTCAATTAATCCATTTTTCTTACTCAGTCATGAATGGGTCAGCAATGTACTCTTAACCATTTAGTTGCTGTAATATTAAAAACACTAACAGTAAATGTAATGAAAACTAAAAATCCGATGGATTATAAAATATACTCAGAGGATATATCAGTTAAAGACTATGGGTGGAATTTGGATTATATACCCTCTAAGCTTACCTCATTAGGAACAGATGGAAGTGGAGAGAGATTTAGTTTAATGAAGAGAGAAAGCATTGCAACTTTTATGGATCAAATAAATGTTGATGGAATAATTTTTCAAATATTAAGCAATTTTTTCCTCCTCCAAAGAAATTGATACGTTCTATTATGTGATTTTGAGCATGCCCTTGAAACACATTGAGGTTGTTTTTTAAAAAATAAAACCAAATATTTAACATAAAAGACAGAATTGAAAATGGAAAAATTGTTTTCATATTTTTCCATGTGATTGTTACAATGCCTTTATCGAAACATCCTCATGGCTTATAACTTTTATTTAATACATTGCTCTCAAAAAGCCCTGGGGGTTGTCCCGTCTTGCAGTTTGGTTAGCTAATCCAGAGTTAATTGCAACATTGTCCAGGTACAGAGTGAATTGTTCTTCTTTTTTAAAGTGGATATGCTGCTGCTGCTAAACCTATCTGAAGCAGAATGAAGGGAAAGAGAGGGACGTGCTTGGGTAGGTGCAATCATCATCATCAAAACAAGAACGCCAGCTCTCCTGCCCTTCATTTTTTCTCTGGAAATGTTCTCCTTGTTCAAGTTGTGACACCCTAGCATTGCCCCCTTCAATATGAAGCAGTGGATGGCACTGTAACATTTAACAAGAGAGGAAAAACGCCCACAATGAAAAGCCAGGGAAACAAAATGGGAGTGTTTGTGGTTGAGAGTTGAAGGATCTGCCCAAGCCAATCTCCCCCACTCTTACCCAACCCCACTGGCTGCCTCCTTGCACTGGGCGCTGAACACCGAATAATAAGAGCGGACTTGAGTGCCATCCAGGCTCCACGTACAGAGTCCATTATACACCGTGCCAGACAGTTTTGACAAATGCACCGACACAATCAAACCTTTTATCAATTTAAAAGTAACCTTGTCACAGTCATCTGTCAAACTGTTCAGATACAACTAAAGGAAAACAAGTCACCGTACACTCCAGGGTAACTGAGTAAATAAGAAGAATGTGACTGGAAAATTTTTGAGTTCTTTCTTACTGTGTCCATTGAAGATTTAAAAGTTCCTTCTAATAAGACCCGAGGAAATTTATTAGTAGCTTTCTTCTACAAGTCAGACTCAAATTATGCAGCTGCTTTTGAGGTGTCATAAATCTATATGGTGGCAGGTGTGAGCAGGATGTGAATTCGAAAATCTTTTAACTCTGCCTTTGTGTAATTTAAATGGGAGAGTGCCTTAAAGGCCCCAAATGGATGTCTGAATTCATTGAGTCAGCGAAGTTCTGACACTTAATCAAGTGTATTAATTCTGACTCAAATTCAATTATATTTCCCAAGTACCTATTGTATTTAGTTTGTAATTAATAATAGTGATCATTAGTAATGAATTGTTATATATTACACATATATGATTAACATTTCTTGTGTGAATATTGCATACCATGCACTCAGCTAAGCTTTGAAAATGTTATCTTATTTAATGCTCAAAATAACCCTTTAAAGTAGAAACAGCTATTACTGATTAAAAATTGAATAACCTGAGGCTCAAAGAGGTTGGGGAGCTTGTCCAAATTTACACAGCCACCAGGTTGCAAATCTGACTCCCAACTTCAAGGCTAAAACATTTAATTTAATAAGATAAAGCAAAGGTTTGAAATAAACAGGTTCTCCAACTTGGCTGCCCTTGAGAATACCTTGGAGAACTTTAAAAATTACTGATACCTGGATGTCACCCTCAGCTGTTCTGATCTAACTGGTATGTGGTTCAGCCTGAATATTGGAATTTTAAAAGCCCTGCCCCCCAATAATTCTAATATGGAACAAAATATGAGAATCCCTGGAGTAAATGACACCCATAGTAACTGTAAAGCAATTGAATCCTTTGTTTTAACTTCTTTCTTACTTCCTCATAGAATCTAGCAACTCCATAGAATCTACCAATTTCCTTTCAATTAACCAACCGCCTAAAAAATAATTTCTGTTAAAATAATTTGGGTATGAATTGGATTTTCTAATCACAAAATTGGAACTTCTGATCAAGTTAGATCAGGCATATGGAAAATTAAGCACTGAAATTGGTCTCTAAAATTGCTTTAAAGAATGTGCTTGGAAGGACCTTGTACTCATTTCGTACATAATTTTCATAAATTAAACATGTCTTCCAGAAATCTGCTTTTTAATAATGTCTGCATTTAATTTATGATTAAGCAAACGAAGCTTCCTATTCTGAGACGTTATTAAAATTCTACATATAGTTACAATTTCCTTGCTTATCCATAGTATAGTGAATATGTGTTCTTGTTACTCTTGAAAGTAATTGACATTTTACAGCATGGCATCTTTGGGGCATCCTGGAAATTATTATCTCGCTGACCCATTGACTGTTCCTTCATTATTGTTTTCATTACTTTGGATGAAGAAGAGTGCTGCTGAATGTTATCTTGTCTTGTGATTTATTTGAAAATGTATTTTGAAAGTTCTCTGATAGCTCATAATCATTTTCCCCCACTTATCTTAAAATAAAGAAGAGAAAAATAAAAATGAAATTATTGAGAGCACCTTTTAACTTAGGTTTTCATGTAGTCCTGTTGGTGGTAGCTGAAAAAAAAAAATGCTGAAGTTAGGGAAAGTTACGGTCAACTCTTTCTGAATGGGTCAGTCGAGGTCCTGGAGCTCTAGGAAAGGTAGAATTCCAGTAGGCATCATGCTGAATGCATCAACATTTGAGAGTTTGGGGGTTCAAGGGCACGACTCTGGAAAGTTCAGATGGCATCCTGGGTTCCAATTTACTCAGAGATTTTTTTATTTTAATTACCAAATATAACTGACTATTTTGGAGTCCTCGTTTTTTTTTTTTAAAACCTATTATTTGACGCTGTTAACCACCCCCCACCTTTATTCTCAAAACATCTCCCTATTTTGGCTGTGATATTCCTCTTTCTGGGTCTCCTTCTACCTTTTTGACATTCTTCTTTTCTGCTTCTCTTTCTTACGTCCCTCTTGAATTTTTGGTGTTTGCCAACAATGGGCCTCTGCTCCCTCTACATACTGTTTTCTTTCCCCTACTTATATAATTTCAGCTATTCTGATGATTATTAAATCAAATCTTCAGCTCAAATATTTTTTTAGCTCAAAGCCCTTATTTCATTATTCCCTAGATAATTTCAACATTGTATCCCAAGAGCTATCAAACTTATTGTCCAAAAAGTTTTATCCCTAGACTTAGTCCTTCTCTGTGTCATCCAAATGACCCATTCATCAAAAAAAGAAAAGAAAAGAAAAGAAAAGAAAAGAAAACTTGGATTCATTCTTTTTCCCAATCTCCAGTCAGTTTCCAAGATGCGTAGATTTCACTTGCTTCACATTTATGATATCCAGAATCTCCTCTGCTTCACGACTGACCCAGCTCATTTTTTAATGAAAGTATTTATTGAATGTCATCTATGTGTCAAGCACTGCAGAAACCAAGAGGGATGAAGTGTTTTTGCTCTCCCAAACTTCTAATGGGGAGAAACCATACACAAATGAAGGAATAAATAAAGCAGGAAAACATCTGGATGTGTAACTGCTCTGAAAAGCATATTGTAAGTAATGACTGGAAGATAACTGCAGCTGGGTGACCTCTTTAGGTGAGACATTGATTTCAACAAGGAGCCAGACGTATGATATTTGGGAGCAAGGGAATTACAGACAGATATAAGAGCTTGTGCAAAAGGCTGGAGGTGGAAATGAGCTTGGTGTCTGGGGAACATGGAGAAGGTCTGTGTAGGTAAAGAATGGACAGTAAGGGGGTGAGAGTGAGATGGGGAAGGTAAGAAATGAAGTCAGAAATGTAAGGAGGGCCAAATCAGTAGGATTTTGTAAGCCAGGGTAAGGAGATTGGATTTTATACTAATTTATGCATTTTCAGAAATTCTGTAAAGAATGGATTTTAGAGTTGTATGAGAGGAGAAGCAAGAAAATGAGCAAGAACTCCATTGTAGAAGCCCAGGAAGGATGTTATGATGACTTAGTGTAGGATACTAGCGGTAGAGGAGGTTAGATGTGATTGAGTTCAGGATATATTTTGGAGGTAGTTTTGAAATTGCTGATGAATTGGATAAAGCAGAAGGTTAAGGGAAAGAGGAATTAGAGATAACTCCTCAATTTTTGGCTTCAGCATCTAGAGAGAGTAGAGACATTTAATAAAATGAGGATTGCAGGAGGAGCAGTTTTGGGTGGAGAGAAATCGAGTTCTACCCAGTCTCATTATTTTTGAGCTCATATTAGACATCTAAAATGAGATACAAGCTGACAGTTGGATATTTGACTTGTTTTCAAAACAAAGTTTATAGTAAAAATATAGAATGGGAGTCATAAGCATTATAACTGTCATTTAAATCCATTGTGCTGTATGTTAATATTTCTAGAGTCCCTAATATATGATAGACTCTATTCTAAGTATTTACATCTAAGCACTTCATTTTACATGTACTAACTCATCTATACCTCATGACAATCCCCATCTGATAGGTAACAAGATGACATAAAGAGGTTAGGTGACTTGCCCAAAGTCACATAGCTGGTCATTGGCAGGTCCAGGTTTAAGCCAAACAGTTAAGTTTAAGAGCCCCCTCTCCTCACCATGATAAATATTGGGCAGTTTACATTCCTTGAGAAGAAAAGTGGTCATAGAACCCAGCATTCTGAGGTTCTGAAAGAAGGAGAAATCCACAAACAAGTTTATAAAGGAATATCCAGTGTGGTAGAGGAGAACCAGTAGAGCAGGAGAGTGTGGGATTTTGGAACCTGAAAGAAGAAAGTGTTCCATAAAGGCAGAATGATTAAATGTGTTTGATTACTCTTGGGAGGTCAAGAAATTTACCAACAGAGAAATAACATTTGGATTTTGCAACATGTAGGTCATCGGCAGTATTGACTATGGCTGTCATTGTAGAGGGGTAGAAGCTGAAAGCCTTTTGGTGTGGGTCTTTCTTCAAGGTCATCACCTAACAGCCTTTCCAAATGGAAATGCCGATTCCTTCCTTTGTGCCCTACCTATGTATAGTCGTCTTTCCTAATATGATTTTATGCCCAGATCTTCTGGTTTATGGTATCTCTATCTACCTCTTTCTCTATCTCCATCTGTCTCTCTCTCTCTACCTGCCTCCCTGCCATCTCCCTGCTTCCTTTTATGCCTCCCTTCCTATATCCCTCTATTTCTCCCCTTGCATCTCTATTCACCTTCCTTTTTAATTCTAAGCATTTAAGGACAATAGATTTACCCCATTTGTTATTTTAAACAAATCAATTTTATTGATACATATTACTAAAGCATACAGTTCATCCAAAGTGTATAACCAATGGTATTTGGTATAATCACATAGCTGTGCATTCATCACTTGAATATCATTAGAGCATTTTCATTATTTCAATAATAATAAAAACGAAAAACAAACAAGAAAATTTTTCACTTCTCAATTTCTCTGTTTCCCCTGCTATACGTAGCTGCTATTTCTGGTTATTCTTTCTTATTTATTTATTTATTTATTTATTTATTTATTTAGCAGTTTTACTGAGATATATTCACATACATTGTGATTACTAAAAGCCATTGATTATATACTTTAGATAGAGCATATGGTATGTGACTATCCCATTTTTTTAATTAAATTTTTTTTTTTTAAAGAAGCTTTAGATTGCATAAATGTTAAATAAAAAATATAGGGGATTCCCATGTACTCCACTCCCTCCTGCTCCCACACTTTCCCACATTAACAACATCTTTCATTAGTGTGGTAGATTTATTATAATTGATGAACACATATTGAAGCATTGCTACTAACTGTGGACTATAGTTCACATTATACTTTACACACTGCCCTGCACAATTTTATAGGTTATGACAAAATGTATAATGGCCTGTATCCATCATTGCAATGTCATTCAGGACAATTCCAATGTCCCCAAAATGCCCCCATATTACACCTATTCTTCCCTCTCCTTCCCCTCAGAACCTCTGGTGGCCACTGCCTTTATATCAATGATAAAAGTTCTTCCATTGCTAGAATAATAGTGAGTCTATAATAGAATAATAATATCACTTTAGTCCATTATTCCTTCCCCAATCTTGATTTTGGGATGGTGATGCCCACTCTGTTTCTAACTAAGAGGGGGCTTAGATCCCATGGGTCAGATGGATGGAGATATCTTGCTTGCTGTTGAAGATCACAGGTGCAGGATGTCGGTAATGGAGGAACATGTGGGAAGGCATGCCTCATGCCTCTAAGGCATATGAATATTCTCAAATCTTCATGGAGCATGGTCTCAGGAGGTGGAGACCCTCACAATAACTGAAAGAATATTGAATTCCCATCCTGGGAAATCTTGCTACATTCTCTAATAGAACAGTAAGAATCCCATGAGTACAACGGCAGTACCTAATGAAGGAAGACAGACTATTACACCAGGCCATTGATATTAATGTTTGTACTTATCAACCTTTTCTTGTGAAATTGAAATTTAGCCTAGTATTATATATTGCCTAAGAGTTACCTCCTGAAAGCCTTCTTGTTGCTCAAATATGACCTCTCAGCACCAAACGCAGCATATAAACACACTACCGTCCCCCTACCTGGTGTGGGACATGACTCCTGGGGATGAGCCTCCCTGGCACCAAGGGATTATTACCAAGCACCAACTAGTAATGAATCTGGAAAAAGACCTTCACCAAAAGGGGGAAGTATTAAATACAAATGAGTTTTTATGGCTAAGAGATTTCAAAATGAGTCAGGAGGTCATTCCAGAGGTTATGCTTATGCACATCTCAGCAAGATCTCATTGACTGCCACAGTAAACAGTGCCTCAAACAGTGAGGCTCCTAAGAACTCTAGAGACATCTAGACACTACAAGCAGGGAAGACAAGCTCAGGAATTCAGTACTCTGCCAGTGGACCTTCCTTTGGAATTTATGCTTCCCAGTGTAACAGAGTTAGACTCATTTATAGTTTCCCATTCACGTGGCTCTTCTGCCCCTTTTATTCGAACCTCTAATTAGCACTATACTTGTTAAATAAATGTCCCAGAGACTTAAGACCTTGCTCTGTTCATGTACCAGTTGAACCCTGAATTTCAGCAGAGTTCCAGTTCACTGGACTCACCCGGGACAACTAACAGGGAGATAATGATGGAGGACACCCATCCCAAGGAACAGAGAATGTCTGCAACACCATTCATTTTTATATCCACATTGCCTAGCACACTGCCAAATATTTAAGTGGTAACTGATAAACACTTAATGACTGAATAAATCCTGAATTCAACAGTAATATAAAAATGATTCTATTGGACTTACATCATAAAACTTGCTCCAAGGTTGACTTTGAATTTATAGTAGGTGACATAGGACAGAAGTGTTTTTTGTTTGTTTGTTTGTTTGTTTTTTCCTTAGATACTACATGCAAACATGTACCACTGAATGAAATTTTTTTAAAAAAGGATTTGAATTTGAAGCTCTTTTAATATGTAGATCCCACGGAGCATTTGAGAGGGAAGCCTCAGGAGAACTTGAGTCACATGTATTTAAGGAACAAAATAAGGATCAGTAATTTATTTACTCACCCAATATTGCTTATGAGACAGGAAATAACCATTTATTATTGCCTGAGGCATTAGGTTTTGACAGTCAAACAGATCACAGTGTTCCATAGCTAATGCAGAATAATTTGGACTCATTGAATGGTGTTTGCTGATTTCTCTTCTCTTTTTGGCTCTGGAATTTTACTGCAGATTTCACTGTGAAACTTTTGGGGGCACAAAATAAGAGAATATTGATATAAAAACACAAAAAACAAATCTGTGTATTTGGGATACTAAAAATGGAAGGCTTTCATTTGAAAATTGAAAGTAGTGTGATCTAAATACATAATTTAATCATGTGATTGAGAATACTATATTATTCAGAGTTCTCCAGAGAAAGAGAAACAACAGGATATATATAAATATAAAGAGATTTACTATAGGAATCAGCACACACAACAATGGGGATTGGCAAGTCCAAATTCTGTAGGAAAGCCTGCAAGCTGGAAACTTTGAAAAGGGTGATTCTGAAATCTGGCACATATGAACTCTGTAGGGCAGGCCACAAACTGGAAACTCTGATGAAGTTGATGGTAAATTCCCCCGGAGAAGCTGTCTGTTTGAAATAGAGCTAGAAATTATTTTTGGACTGCTGAAACACTCTGTTCCCTAAGACTTTCAACTGATTGGATAAGTAGACTCCTCTCAATGCTGAGGGTAATCTCTTTTGTTGATTGTAGATGTAATCGGCCATAGATGCAATCAACTACTAACGATGTATTTTAGTTTGCTAAAAGATGCTGGGAGGAATGTGCCATAAATGGGTTGACTTTTACAATGGGAATTTATTAGGTTAAAAACTTATAGTTCTGGGAAGCAGGAGTGGCTCAGTCGATAGAGCCCCCGTTTACCATGTGTGAGGCTCCGGGTTCGCTTCCCGGGGCCTCCTTGTGAGGGCAGGCCGGCCCGCGCGGCGCAAGGGGCTGATGCAGCGGGACCTCACAGCAAGGGGAAGATAAGCAGACACAGAGAAGACACACAGCGAATGGACACAGCAAGCACAAGCAGCAAGGGGGGGATAAATAAATAAATCTTTAAAAACAAAAAAACAAACAAACAAAAAACTTATAGTTCTTAACTTAGCTGGTTTATAAATGGGATTGTGGCTGAAAAGGGTAGTCTAGGATGTAAATGTCAATTGAAAGAAAGCTAGAGAATAATCTAGGGACTGAATAACATAATAAATCCAGAGGAGGATAAGAATTGTGGTTAATAGTACAAATACAGGAGTGTCCTTCTGTGAACTAGAACAAATGTGCATCGCTATTGTAAGGTGGTAAGAATGTGGAGAAGCATGAGGAAAATACAATTAATGTAACCTATGGACTAGAGTTAATATTCTTGCATCAATGCCAATGATATACTGTGTTACTAGTGGGGGGCTATGGAAGGGATATACCAAATGCACGCTGTGGACCAGGGCTGGTGGTACCAGTCTGATGGTGTTACCTCGTGATCTGTAACAAATGTTCCACAACAATGTGGTGTGTTGGTGGAGGGGTGTTGTATGGGAATTCCACATGTGTGCATGACTGTTTTGCAACTTCAAAACCTCTCTAATAAAATATATATTAAAAAATTACTGCAATAAACCACATTTATTCTTCAAAAAAAAAAAAACAAAAACAAAGAACAACAAAAACAAACTTACAGTTCTGAGGCTGTGAAAGTGTCCAGATCAAGGTATCGTCAGGAGATCCTTTCTCCCCCAGCTGCAGCTGTGGGGGATTCAGGCACATGTCTGCTCCTCTCTCCCCTCTCTCACAGGCCTCGTTGCTTTCAGTTTCTGGCTGAAGTGACTTCCTCTCAGCGTCTGTGTTCCATTCATTTCCGGTTCTGGGTTCTTCTTCGTCTCTACCAGCTTTTTTCCTGTATCTGTAGCTTTTTATTCCTCCATTTATAAAGGATTCCAGTAAGAGGATTAAGACCTACCCTAGTCATACAATCTAATCAAAGGTCCTTAACTTAGCTTTACATGCACAGGAATGGATTAGCTTTAAGAACAGGATTTTCTGGGGTCCACTAAAGGGTCAAACTTCCACATGATATAAATCCATCTACTAAATAATATCCTCACAGTAACAATCAGGCCAGTGCTTGCCTGACCAAACAACTGAACACAATAACCTAGACAATGGACTCATGAAATTAACCGTCCATTCCACCCCTTCGTCATCTTGGCATCTATACACATCTCCTAAATCCATACTTATTTTCCAAATAAGATAATAATATCGTCATACTTTCACCTGACTTTATACAACTGTCTTGCAGACTGAAAATGTCCTAACCCTTTCCTCAGAAGAGGATGCAAGTCCTTGGGTGACCTTCATACTTATTTTTGAAATCCTGCAACTTAAGTGCTATGATATAAAGTTTTTTTTGTTTTGTTTTGTTTGTAAGATTTACATATTTACTTTTATCCAATTTTAACCACGTGCCCATACCCACACTTCTTTTGCTGTGAAGTGAGTTCCTTGATTCGAAGCAATGCTGTGTGGAATAGCATGACGGTGGATAAGGTATTCTCCAAGTCCACGGACGGTAGTTTTGGCAGAAGTATTGTGCACAGGGAAGGCAAATCTTTACGCAGAGTATGTGTCTATTCCAGTAAGAACCAAATGCTGCATTTACTTCCTGTTATCACATTCATTAAATTTCTAACACCGTGGTATCTCTTGAACAAGCAAGTACCCTTTTTAACACAGTAAAGAGGATCTCTGAAATTTTGTAAATAGATTTTTTTTGGTTTTAGTTTTTTAAATCAACACTATGGAGGCATAAAGCTAAATGTAACTCATTTTAAGTTTAGGGTTTGAGGAGTTTTGACAAATCTATGAACCTATATAACCACCACAACAATCAAGATATAAAACATTTCCAACACCCCAAAAAGTTTTAAAAATGCAATCATATGCTAAGAAGTTCACAACTTAAAGTAATCCTACTGGCAATTACTTACAAAAGCAAAGAGTCTGTCTGACTCCATGGGAGAAGCACAGAACTTTTAGTCAGTTGTGGGTGTTAATTAACTACTTACCAGTTGTGGGACTTTGGTCAAGTCCTTTAGCGCTTCTGAGCCTAATGTCAGTACCCAGTAAGTACTGAAGTCTTAATAAATGCTACTTACTGTTATTCTTTTATGCAATGCAACAAATTTTCACATAATCTTTATTCTCTCTGATATTTTTATATAGCAGGATTGTTTAAGCAAAGCCGATTTGTAATTTTAAGGGTTCTGCATCCAAACAAAGCACATGTTTTGTGTTTACACTGTTTATTTATCTTTAAGTGATTGAGGCTGTACGTGTAAGTTTACTGTGAAGCCATACATCTATTATTGTCAGTATCCAACGTGTAGTGGTATATTTTGTACCATAAACATTCACAGTACTAGGATAAATACATACAACTTTAGCTGTATTTGCAAGATGAAAATAAAGTATAGTACAAAACAAATTTAAAAATACTTACAGGTGGAGTGTACAAATGTGTCACAATAATATGCTTTTAAAAAATGAAATGGAAGTTTTTGAAACAAAGAGATGCCATGCATTTCAGCGCTTGAATATAATAAGGCAAGTTAAAGCATTTTTGGTAATCTCAGTTAATGTGTGTATAGCTGTTATTCTGATACAACTTAGATTTGATTGTAGAATCAGTAGATTGAGTCTGTTTTTCGGCTAAATCAGTTCTTATTGCTGATTTAAATATATACTTCTTACAAAGCATACATTTTAAAAAGCATTTCCTCTGTGGTTCCAATAAGCATTCTTTTTTTAAAAAAAAATTTTATTTGTTTGCCAGAGACATCTGTTTATTTAAATAATTACACAAAATTTAGTCTCAAAAAGACAGATGCTTAAGTAAAATAAATTATTCAATATACATAAATATATAAATTCAGACACTTGGCTTAGGATGACTTCTTTCTAGGAGAATATAGACAGTCTGTTGCCCTGTTTTGTGCATAGGTAGCCCATCATTATGAAGGCCAGAATGCTCAGGGTCAAATCCCAGATCTGTTGTTTATTAGCTGTGTGTCTTGGGACAAGTTATTCAAGTACTTTGCACCTCCGTTTTCTATAAAATGGTTATAGTAAAAGCACCTTCCCAATAGGGTTGTTGAAAGAATTAAATGAATTCGTACATGTAAAGCTCTTAAACGGGGCCTGGCACAGAATACCAGTAAGCATTTTTTTCATGAGAACTTTCCCGATAGAAACTGAACTTAATCTTCTCCCATCGTGAACATTCTCCATAAAGCTAATCATTTTATTCAAATGATTTCTATCTGTGTAATGAAACTCTGAACATCACAACATATTCTCCAAAGTCCTTACCAGCCCTGGTGTTCTTATTTCTTTAATTCTAGACCACGTCTACAGAAACACAATTGCCTTTATTTTTTCAGGACAGTGACTTTTGTTTTTGGTCATTGTGGTCCTCTCTGTGCAGAAGGAGTTCGTAAAAGCACCTAGCCTAAACTTTGTTTGCTACCTACAGAATTGAGCCTTGCTGATTCTTTTACAGGAACCTTAGGAAAGAAACCAAGTTTAAGATAAAAGAGTTGACCATGGGAGAGCAGATGTAGCTCAAG